>JAGDQP010036613.1:0-18981 GCA_022664845.1 Lepisma saccharinum | reverse complement strand
TAACTGCCCTATATGACTTAGCTATTTCATGTGCAGTGTAATTCACTATTCGCTCGTCAGATGGCGTCATTGCAGTGGTCATCGCATATACGATATTAATTACGGAATAGCCCGATAAAAGTTTGTTTGACGAAATTCCGAATTCTCACTAGTTTCGAAGATAAATGACGTCATAGCTCGATAGATCTTGACGTAAGCGGTATTGGGTTAGCAAATTACACTCGATGTAGTACCCGATACATCTATATAAGCAATGCCTTTGATTTACAGAGTGCCGCCAAGACAGGTTTTAAAACCTAAGAATTGCATTTTCATGGAATTAAATTATTTAAAGGACAAGAATATAAATCTCCTCTAAGATTCATATACCAATCATAAACATACCGTATCTTAAATATATTTATTGGGAACTTCTTCGACTGAGATTTGCTAGTCCTACTCTGCTGACGGATGACGTCATTTGTGGCGATACCGCCATGACTCTGAAGGCGGCATTTTTCGGTATTTCATCACAGGAACTTTCTTCTGGTTTTGATATAAATAATCGCCCCCAGAGTTTTGCGCCTTCCTTCCTTGTATATGTTTTGTGTGAAGATTCATACAAAGTGTTTCACGTTCTTTATTATTTAATTTTTCTTCTGTGAAATTACCGCGCAGTTAATACTTCAGAAACTCAGTTATCAGATTAGAGTTTAATTATTTTAAACTAATTTTTATTCGACTTTTCAAGTGATTATATTCCCGCCGAACTCTTATGCATTTTAAATGTGATTGTTATAATAAAAGCAGAGTTTGCTGTCACCTTGTCTTTGTATGTTGGCTTATAATGTTTTAAATATACAATTTTACTACGGTGGCGTTTACAATTTAATCTTCTGGTTTTGTCTTTTGAATAAGCCTTGGACGTGGATTGATATTTGATTTCATACTGGGTTACACAGTGGGTCAGAATGTCGAAACGTATCCCACTGCACTCCGCTAAATTTCGAATTCTATGGAAAAGTATATACTCTTTTCTTCACGAATCAGCCTTAAAAACCCAACTACTAGCCACTACTCCTGTAATGACCCACATTAGAAGTGGCAGTTGCAATATTTCGTTATTTTAGTATTTTGTAAAAGTTGATTAAAAAGTATACATTTCGGTGCAAATTCATTCAAATAACGTATTAAACGATATCTATAACATAGTGCAGGACAGGAGGAAGCAGGGATGTACGCAGAGGGAATCCTGGAAGTCCGGACCCCTTGCCCAAAATTCAGACGTTTTTTTTTTTAATCAGTATCATTTTTGGCAGAAATTTAGGAATTTTACGTAATTTTCACAACCAGACAGACCTCGGATAACCTCTTCCCCCCCGAAATTAACTTCTGGATGCGTGACTGAGAGAAAGTTAAAGTTCTTTCTCTTCAAGGGTTCGACGCATAACTTGGAAAAAGACAGGCGATGCCGGGATATACTGGCCTATCTTATTTGAATCACATGCTTGTTCTGTTCCAGCTTAAAGTTTGAAACGGATATTTTTACAGTATTTTTGTGTCATATTAATGTTAATTAATATATATATATTAAATAATTGTACATGTAATTAAAAAAATAGTTTTTGTACTAAAATAAAAACATTATAAATACAGAAGTTTTTTTAAATACATTTTCTTTCATATAAATATAAATACATAAATAAGCAGTGTGAGAATTAACGGGAAGATGAGGGGGAATTCTACCTATGAATCTGCATGTAGGCGTATGTATAATGTTTAATATCAGAAGCTGACGAGGTTCCAGACCACGATTTGGATATCGATACAGACGATAATAGCGATGAAGGAAATGATTTGGATGGAATTTCAGGTGAAGATTTGGCAATTATTCATATGTTGCTGAGAATGAAGAAGCAGCGGTTCATAAAAATGGAGAAGAAATAGAAGAATTACAAGGTTAAAAACTTGGCATAAATTTGATCAGGTTTCTTTCTATACTATTTGTCACCTTTTTTGTTTCTTATAATAAAAGTTTTATGAAGTTTCCAATTTTGATGTCAAATTCGTAATTAGCACGATCAACATTCCTAATATACCGATTTTTGTTCCATTAATTCATGTTTTTCTGATCTGGTCCGCCATGTTTTTTTTCTTTTCATTTTGATGTTAAATTCGTAATCAACACAGTCAAACCTCCTATTATACGGAGGATAATGGGCACGAATAGCCCGTTCGATGATATCCCACATGTACTAGATAGGCTTTATATCCGGGGATCTAGGGGCCCAAGACGTGCGTTGGAAACTGCCTGAACGTTTCTCGAATCAGTTGCGCTTCATTGCATCCCCTGTGACATGGCGCCTTGGCATTCTGGAAAATCTTAATATTCGCAGGGTACACGAAGTCCATAAAGAGCTAAAGATAGGCACCAAGAAGCTGAACATAGCTCTTACGGATCAATGTCCGGTTCAAGCGGACTAGAGGTCCCAAATCATGCCAGGTAAACACACTCCACACCATAACGGAGTCACTCACATCTCGCACAGTGTTATGTTGACAATTTGGGTCCATGGGCTCATGGGTTCTGCGCCACGCCCGGACTCTAACATCCGCGCGTACCAATTGGAAACATGACTCATCTGACCACACTATACGTTGCCAGTCCACTAAAACTCAATCCACGTATTCACGAGCGCATGTAAGTCACCACCGCCGATGGGCAGCGATTAGTAGCGGCTGTGATACCTCATGGAGAACAAACTGCGATACGCTGACCTATAAGACACGTCCTGGGATCACGCACTGTTGCTTGTCTGTTTGCCCGAACGAGTGCCCAGACGTCGCCGGTCGCGGTCATTCAGCACCCGTGGGCAGTCACTGCTTTGTGCCTGATGGGTCGTAATGCCTCTAATGCATACCCCACTCATCTAGCATCAATTATCATCCCGCACTGAAACTATAATTCCCGTCGGGTTGCCATCACCAGGGCACACGACGTTCCAATGCACTCACAGAAGTCCAGCTGACAACATTCTAACAGCTTCTCTCCGTTCGACCGGTTTGCCACGATGTTACCGCGGCTGCAACTAGTTCCTTCCCTTTATCCCATGACTTCTGTCACTTCAGTGTATGTCGCGAAGAGGATCTATCTAAGCACTTGAAATACGAACTGTCCGCAGCACCACCTTCCTCTTTAGACGGCGCTTGTACGCAGAAAAGCAACAAATCTAAGATTTTTTGTACAGTATTGTGTGAATCGTCTAGATTAGCAGGCAGGTATACCTGTATTTAACACTAGCACAGACAAGGAGTTACTGCAGATTTGCTGGCTACTCCATTCCAAGCCCGAAAAATAGGGAGCAATAAGGTAAATTAGTAGAAGTCGGCAATGCAGGCAGTCATGGATGATCTCAAGGGTTCTTTTCGCAAATATGAAAAAGTGCAGGCAGTCACGAATTATAATTCTTTAAATTGACAAAAATATGAATTCTGATGTTGTCTCTGTACTTGAAACTTACAATGATGCAAACTCATTGCTAATTTCATCATCCACAACGTTTGCCAAAAAAGGAAAGAACTCAGCTGTCCTGTGACAATACCCAGATCTCTTAGCTGTACACCCTGATAAAGATATCATTTGGATGATGGTAGACGGGGAACAAGATGTTCTAAACAGGATATATGAAAAATTGCGGGCAGGAAAATTAACTTATTCAATACATTTCCAGAAAGCCGTGCCACAAATTCAATGCTACTCACTAAGAAATAGCAGCAGTAGGAGATGCCTTTATTCACGCTTTGTATGGCTACAATATCAACGAATTCTTTTTGAGAAAGATGATACGAAGGATTTGGGAGAACGCTGACACCTGAGAGCCATACAAATACTTCGTTGAGTTTAGATGTTTTCCTTATTTTTATATACAATGTCCCAATGAAATAAGTTTACTTTGTACCTATAGGTGATTTGATACGTTAAATCTATAGTTTTTAATTGTATTTCAGTTTTGTATACAATCAGTGCCATGATCTGACATATTTAGAACTAGTTACGGTGTTGAAATTCCCCATTAAAGACGAAACGCATAACACATCATTCAACTTAGCAATGTGAAAATGTCAATTTAGCATTCAACGAAATCGATAGTTCAGTTTTTTCAAGCAAAAAAAAAATGTAAATTTTGTATTTTGGGGCCATTTTAGGAATTAATGACTTCTGTCCTTACGAGTCCATTAGCTGTTCAGTTTCTAAACAAACATGGGCCAGTTGAAATTCGAACCCGGAACCTTCGAGTCACTAGTTTGGCTCAGCCCATACGACTACCAGGTTGGCTCAATTTGGTCAAGCGCTCTATTCAAAATTCATAAATTACAGATGGGCGCCGTTTTTCCAAGATGACGGATTATCCCCAAGTGAGATTTATTTATTATTTCTTGTGTGTTGTTCGTGGTAGCATTGAGAATATTGTACCAATTTTCAGCATTGCATTGCTCTACAATTTTGTATATAAAAATTTTCAGGATCCGATCTAAGCAACCCAATTAAACACATTAATAGTTATTTACCATTTTGAATTTCCCTATTAAAGACAAAATATCTAAAAATGTATTAGATTTGGCAAAATATAAGTTTAAACCATAAATAATGTCATAGTTGTGCACCGTGAAGGAAAGAAGGATAACTTATCTGGAACCCTACCGTTAGTCAGGAAAACACTCTCCATCGGCCTCAACGAAACCCTGCCACCTCTTAACCAGTTGTTGAATCCACCGCTGAAGGAAGTCAACGGTTTTAAAGGCAAACAATTGGGTCACTTTTCGTCGCACGTCATCCTCATTTTGCATTTTTTTTCCGGAAAGGTTGTTATGCAGGTTACGAAAAGACAGTCGTCTGTTGGTGCAAGATCTAGTGAAAACGTCAGATGGGGCAATTTCTAGCAGCCACATTCTTTGATCTTAGCACAGGTCCTTCTTGCCGTGTGTGGGCGCGCGTTATCAGTATAGATGAGCTCTTGTGATTAACCAGGAAAAGATGTTTGTCTAACAGTGCAGTCCATAGGCGTTCAAGCAGCTGACAGTAAACATCCGCATTGATGGTCTGGTTTCGTGGCAAGAGCTCAAAATGGATTATCCCACCAAACACTCAACATCACTTTGCATGAGTGGAGAGCCTGTTTTGGCACATTTACTTCGGTCCCCAACTGTATGCACCCACTGTTTATTGCGTGTAATGGTATGGCAGAGAACTCACTTTTCATCTGATATCACCATTCTGCCCAGGAATTAAGTAAACCTCTGTGAGCAGGGAACAACAGATGTCAAATCGCTGCTGCTTGTGTTGAAGCGTAAACACATGGGGCATCAATTTTCTCAGTTTTGACACGTACCCAAGCTCTTGCAGATGACAACGATAGGTCGAATGGGTGACATGGAGTTCGAAAAATCCAAGTAAGAATTACCAAGAGTCCACTATATTACTATTAGTAGTAGCAGTAATAGTGGCGTGGCGGTGGCAGTAGTCATTGTTTTTCTTGTTGTAGTAGTAGTAATAGTTGTAGTTGCAGTACTGGTAGCAGCAGTAGCCATCATTGTTGTTTTTGATGTAATTGTTTTAGTATTAGAAGTAGCAGCAGTTAGTGTTGCCAAACTTATGTTACTAACCTCAAGGCAACGGGTGGGCAAATCAGTTAGTCTATATAATAAAATTGAAAGTAAAAACGTTCGTTATTAGTAATCGCAGAAATGACTGAACCGATCATAGTCATTTGAAGCGTACAGGGAATGAAAGTGGAATATTCACTGTTTTTAAGAATTGAATTGGCGCTCTTAATAAGTACGACGCACTGACAGCAACCCGCTCAGAAAGTTCAATCCAAAAACGCCAATATTTACAAAGTTATAGCGATTTTTAGAATATGAAATACTTTGGAGTAAAATGGGTGAGTTTGACTTTGAAATGAGTTTTACCAGAAATCACCTTCCATGCACATTTCCTCTTCTCTCCATGTACGCCAGTAGTAGTAGTACTACTAGTATTTCCAGTAGTAGTAGTAATAATAGTTTTAGTATTAGTGTTCCCAACACATTTTTTCATCGCGCACCAACTTTGCCTTTTTCTTTAATATTACAAGGAAAGTCCGTAAAGATATCAAAGATTTATCATTCAAAAGGTAACTGGCAAAGATGCTTACACTTTATAATACAGAGAAGATAACACCGGGATATTTTAAGGGGGAACAAGGATAGCTTTCACCGTCCCTGGTTCTTTCCGGGGAAATGTAGTCAGCTTTCTCTGTTTACGGAGAGTGTTGATATAATCATGACGCAAATGAAGTGTTATATAAACCGAAAGGTTTTTTATGAGATGTAACCTTTCCTTACTGTCAGGTTTCCAACCCTCGTCACGGGTTATTTCCGGAAGTTCTGCCACAAAGAATTCATGTCCATTCATTGATTGAAGAAAAGTTTATCCATCAGCGGAACAGTGAAACGAATCTGCCTGCTAGTGTAATGGCTGTCACCATTAAAGCAAATAGATCTTCAGAAAAGCATGAAATTAAAATATATTATAAAATACGTATGTTATTTGCAATCAACTGCAATGTAACATTTTCTATATGGTAAATACTCATATTTCCGAAAACAAAATGAAACATGCAATGTCAACTTCCAGTAAACCGCTGTCCATTTATTAAACCAAAAATCCCTTGTTGACTTTTGTAGTACTCAACTGTCAAAGAGGGCAATCGATTGGTGTAATTATTAAACAAGTACCCTTTTGGATTTGAAGTAAATAAACAATTACTATACTAGACGGCATTAAAAATGCTGCATCTTGAAGGATATAAACAGATCTATGCTAATAACTGATAATATTTAGATGGTATAGCAAGCAAAGATTCCATAATTGTGCGTCAATATTACATTGTGGAACCAACAATCACTATAACAGTCATGTTGCTATCTGATATCGGAAAAGTTCTTTTCTGCCCGCGCAAATCACGAAAGTTCTTTTCTTAACTAACGCTACCACATGGGAGTGAGGGTGAAACTGTCCTCATATGGGCAGAGAATGATAGACTAACACCACCATCTCAACAAGCCGTTGCTTGATTTTCCAACTTTTGGTTAATGACATCATCTCTGGGGAGCACAGGCGTGAGCTTATACATCGCAAAATGCATTGTGAATATGTGTGTGGGTTGCTGATGATTGGAATTTTCTAGTCGCCACGATCGTCTCTTCTCACACACACAGAAAGAAGATTTTGTATTCGAATGAATCCCTTTCTTCCTCCTCAGCATAAAACAGTCAATGGTCCACTGTGTTTTCACCATAAACTACGCAGTAACAAAGCGTTCGTAGAAGCAAGGCTTCTGATGCAAAGTTAAATGATGAATAAAAATATCCTTCTCACGAACTCCACAATATACACTGACGTGCCAAAATATTGGTGTATTTTCTCGAACATCATCTTACGTGCACATATAGAACGTTGCAAGGCCTAAGGAAAATTATTTTCGTTGACAGGAGACTACTTCCAACCTAAAAGTATAATATTATCAGTTTATTCTACACCACATATATACAGAGCGTCGCTGAAATTATGGCGCGAAGTTCGGGAGGTGGTAATTTACATCAAAATAAGAAAGTAGTCCCTTTGAAGACATTCCAAAACACGCGTAGTTTCGGAGCTTCAGGAGCTAAAAGTCAAAGAGGCATCGATATAAATCACGTCATACCTTAATACATAATGACGTAAGAGGTGGTCAGCGTACCAAATCAGGATTGAATTAGTACCCAACACGCTATTTAAGCTATGGTTATTATTGCCTCAAGCAGCTGAGAGGTGATTTTGTTGGTTTCCCTATTAAACTACTTAATTCAGTAGCAATAAAATTCCTACGTGTTTCGACATTTTTTCAACGGCACTTGTTTTGATTTAAATTATTCCCTCCCTAAATTTGCGTGATTATTTCAGTGAACACTGTGTATATATTGTGTCTCTCTGTCTATCTATCTATGTCTCTCTCTCTCTCTCTCTCTCTCTCTCTCTCTCTCTCTCTCTATCTATCTATCTATCTATCTATCTATCTATCTATCTACCTATGTCGCTGTCTCCAGTATAATAAAACTTGAAACAACTAAGATTTGTAATATTTAAAACTGGTTGGATGGTGAGCACAGAACTTTACACGTAAATTGGTTTAATCTAGATTTTCGATTTACTATACACTTTAGCTGTGTTTTCCTTAGATATAAAGCGACATCTAAGACAGACAAAATGATTTTTCATTTGATACTTTTAAAAAAAATCTTAAGGGTTAACAAAATACAAAAAATAACATAGCATTAATTTGCCAGATCAAATTACAAATTAACTGAAAGACATAAAGGAATGCTATTTGAAAATATTTAACAAATATTGCTGGCGTAGTGGGGTATAGATTCGCTCAAAATGGTTTTGTGTGTGTTTCCGTAGATCCATGTATTGTAATGCCGGCCGGGTGGCCGTGCGGTCAGCGGCGGTAGGCCAAGAGCTCGAAGGTGCCGGGTTCAAGTCCCGGCAGGGGCATGGCTGTGGATTTTAATAGCAAGGGGCGAATCATGACGGGCCGAAGTCCAAAGTTACAAGACTGGCCTATATAAAAAATAAAGTTTACCAAAGTTTTAACCATATATTGTAGTAGTAATATTTTACTTAAATTCATCTTTATTCAAACTTTTGCTGAAAAAAAAATGCAAAAGGTTTCTTTGTTAGTTTACTTTGGAAACCTTTTTATTTAAGTTCTTTGGTGCATATTAATTGCTTATTTCTTAAACATATTCAAACATATTTCATTAATTATAAGTTTGTTATTTGTTAGTATATTGTAGTGGTTGCTGCAATTAAGTTGTATAACCTTATTTTATACTCGACAACGCGGAAACCGTGTGTTCTGGTGGTCGTCATAGAATTTTTGTAACAAGTGCAAATTAACAAGTATATTTTCTTGTAATGTATTTTTAACTATAGATAATTATCAATTACAACGTTTGCAAATGATTTCGAGCCCCATGCCGTTTGAAGTTCAATTATGAAACAAAAAGGAACTCACACACGCAAATGAGACTAGCTACACCACCTACATATTCTTTTAAACGACGTTGCTAATATGCACAATACAGCGTTCCTCGTAGTTCACCAAAGCACAGCTGGTGGAAATTTCTTTTGCCAGAATGGTGGAAAGCACAAAGAGGGCAGAGACAAAGAAATAATTGAACTATGTTCAAAAGAACCACAGGCCACAAAATAAAGAAATCAGGGGAAAATAAAAGTGACCATTAGAAAGAAGAGAAAAATAAACAATTAAGCGTTATTAGTACGCAGAATATTATGTAAAATTATCCCTAAATGTCAATGTAGTTTACTAACGACTCCATTTCCAAGGCTTTGATAAAATGCTTAACAACAGTGAAAAAAATAATTAATTTATGTTGAAAACGAGACAATATTGCAATTACTTGTTTGGGTTCCTCTTTTCTCAATTAAAAATGGAATGATCCATACCCGCAGAAAGAAAGAATGAAATGAAGGTAATGATTCATTCTTGCTTAATCACGTATTATAGGAAAACAACTTGCTGTAGAACGTCGACGACGAATAGTTTGTCTGAGAGATGACTCTTTATCTGAGGGCCCATTCTATTACTGAAAGCTGAAAATTATAGAAATTAGCATCCGTCAAAAATATATAGTAGTTCATCATTGTCATTGTTATTAGGTTCATTATTGAGGAGTGTACAAACAATAGCTCTCTTTTGTTACAGTATATGGTGTTTTAAAATGGTAGCTCTAATTTTAAACAATAAGAATATGGTGATCCAAAAGGTGTAAGATTTACATACCTGCTTCATTATTCACTTTCCCTCCGCTGTAATAATTTTTTCAAACACTCTGGAAGTTGTTTTATACGCTCTTAAAAATAAGGTCCTTCATAGTTCTGTGTATCCACTATCGAACAGCTCTGATAACCGAATTGTTGTCCTAAAAATGACCCCACCCCATTATTCTGCTTCTTTCTTGCAGAGAGGGGATTGTCACTGACGGTCAAATATGGACTATATGAGGATATGGCAGTAAATCCTACCTAAGTGATTTGATGGTCTGTGCATCGTATATAGTCTGCGTTGTTTCTGGAGAACACAAAAACAATCTCCAGCTTTCCTCCTCTTTGTCCTCAACATCTGCTTACTAGTCCATACAATAAGTAGGATTGATAATCTGCATTCATTGTTCT
Source organism: Lepisma saccharinum (assembly GCA_022664845.1). Taxonomy (NCBI): domain Eukaryota; kingdom Metazoa; phylum Arthropoda; class Insecta; order Zygentoma; family Lepismatidae; genus Lepisma; species Lepisma saccharinum. Next base: position 8,720 of record JAGDQP010036613.1, on the reverse strand, counting down.
GCGATCATGTAGAAAAACCATTATGAGTTTTCCTCTTTGAGTCACAAAAGAATGTCTCTAACACGTTCCAATCTTGGTTTGTAACCGACAATGTCCTCCATATTGCCTGCGAAGCCTGATGAAAATTTGTGAACTTGGTTCTCTTACCAAAAACTTAACGGTAATCCTTTATTCTATTGTCGAAGGTACTTCCTGCTCACTCACTGCTCTAGAGCGGCACACGCGAGACACAGCTCTCACTGCAAAGTAGGTACACGAAACAATTGAATCAAGCAAGGTCACTTACAGTATCGATAAATCGTCGCGCGAAAAATCTAACAATCTGTGCCATCTGTCAATGTCCTATCATGTCCATAACAAATAATAAGTTAATGTATTGTTTGTTACGATGAGAACAACGTTGAATATTTAGTTGCATGCGAGAGGTGAATAGTTCCAAGTGCTTCAGGTGTTCTTATTTTCAAAATTTTATTAAAAAACAAACAAACTTGATAATCGCAAAGTTGACTTGTGCTCGAAAGATGAAATCACTTTAAAATCAAGGAAAGTGTTAAATTAGTTTTACCATTAAGAGATTACTCTTTTAGTGTGTCAGTTCGGAGATGATCGGTGTTCGGTGGTTGGTATACCTATTTGTTTTCGTTTTCCATTAATTCTTCAAGAACCAATACAGATAAAGAAACAAAATTAAAAGACGCCACCAATTACTATTATGACTAAGGTAAAGTTAATGACTAGTTCCAGTTTGAATCAAATACACTCATGGGATAGCATGGAACGACAACAGTATTTATTATTGACATACTAAACACGGTGCCTTCCGAAATACCCACAAAGAGCTTCTTGGGATATAAAAAAATAGGTGAGTTATGTTCCTTGTCGAAGATTTCCAGGGCAGATATACTTTTTATTTTCAATGCGAATCACGACCAAATTTGGTATTTTCATATTTACCTAGTAAATGGGAAGTGTTCTTGAAATGATGGACAATACCATTGAGGAGAATATGAGAAGAAAGAGGATGTCCAGGAGAGGTGATATCTCGTAAAACGCATTTTAAATTCTAACTCTCCCATTTACATCCATGTATTTAATACTCTAAAACCTTGTGCCTTATTTGCTACTCTAGCTTTGTTAGTGGTTAGTTTTCATTATGTAGTAATTGTTACGATTGCATACTTAATGGACGCCTCCCTTTCTTTCCCTATATCCTTGAATTGCTTTTACTCTATTCACACGCTTTTCACAATACATTGGTAAAAGAGCTTTGATTCTTATTTTAGAAATCCTGATTTTCTGCATTAAAATATAAGTGATCGCCAAAGACAGAAAACAGTGGGAAATTCTTTAACGAATTTAAGCAATCAAAATAAATAATTTTCTTTCTTCTACACAGAAGGTAAACGACTCATATTACTAATTACACAGGTAATAAAACAGAAAAGACGCTCAAGGGAGAACGTAAAAGTGTTGATTCGAAAAATGTACTTCATTGACATCCCACTGCCATCTTCTTTTCCCAAACTATTCGAGGGTCTAGAAAACAATAGCTATTCCATGCGGGGGTAAAAGTTTCTTAATGTGATTTCTTGGTCTCGGGTGTTCTTGTTCTATTTTTGCCCAGCTTTCTCTCAAAACGAAGATGGAAGAGCTTTCCTGGAAAACCAAGAAAGGAAAAGTATTTTCATCAAAAGCAGTCTGCTTCTTACTCTGAGCTTCTATCTATAACTTGTGTAGCTGCTCCTTTATAGACCACACGAAACAAAATCTTTGGCAGAATTTCCTTTAGATTGGAAAGTGAAAGTCATGGCAGAACAGCAAAGGTAGAGAAACCAAACATAGAAACAGAATGTGATAAAATGAGCTTGCAACAGTGGGAAGGAATGGCAACAACTTCAACATAAAAGGTTGTAGCAAAGATCGCTTTCATGACTTTTCAGAGAGGTAGAACTGGGATTCTTGAAACCAGTCTCTGTAGTCCTCTAAAGGCGAAAACGTTCCAAGATCTTTCTGGCTTTTCTTTTATTTCGCCATTTTATGATTTTATATTATCTGCTTGTCTCTCGTCTATTCTCCCTTTGAATTTATTTTGAATTTCCAGGAGTCCATGGCTCAGGTCGGGATAGGATCAGTAAAGAAGTCCGCCAGGGTCTAAATTGAAGGTACCATCTCTGTGTTTGCCTAGTATGACTCGTCATTTTCTCTAATTGCTCTATTACTATATCTTATAGCATTTCATTTGTTCAACTATATAAAACTTGTACATAGTTGGACAAATGAAATAATATAAGATATACTAAAATAACATTTAGTGAAAATGACAAAAAGGAATATCATAATCTTCTTCACTGCTTAAAACGTGTGAAAAACTGACATTAACAAAAACACAAGTTTTGCAAAGAAATTCATTGATTAAAGTGTACGTTTACGTACTGAATTAACACGATGCCTATCGTGTGAAAGACTCATGGGAAACAGTTTAATGACCATCTGGAAAAGGATACTGTATACGTTTGTGTATAAGGCGCATAGCTCGATAGAAGAATTGATAAAACTACCGAAAGTTGTAATGTATTTGCTAAAAAGTTGAGTGGTGTTTCGTAAAGTAGATAAGGTAAATGAAACAAAAATTGGGGACATCTACCGAACATTTTATTGAAGTAGTGGATTCAAACAGTATTCTCCCCTACAAGTAAGCGTAACATGTTTTACAATAAGACACGGTTTATAACAATATCTCTCGTGAGTTAAGCGTATCCCAAACATGTGGGTATTTTTGTGAAGAAAAACTGTCCGTTCTACACGTTCTACAAAAGTATTTTGCAAATTACTTTCAATTATTAAGTAAACAGATATAAATATATATGTACCGCAATATTACAATGTTTTTATTTCTATTTTGAAACCGTGTACTACAGCACCCGCCAGAAGTTTCAATTTAGGGGTGTAAAATTAACATTGGGAAGATGTAAGTGGAGTTTTGCACGGTTTCTATCTATTTTTTCAACCTTAGAAAATTTCAAGTTAGGATTGCGCTCGAGAATTGGGGGTGCGATACCACCCCAAGAGGAGGACATGCAGAATCAATGAGCATTCTATTCAACAATGGGAAGGGAGCTTCTGGGCATCCTGACTAAGGTTTCCATAGATTTCTCTAAGCTTAATACTATTAGAAACATTCACACCACCACTTTTATTATTATAACTACAACTACACTACCAGATAAAATTTCTAAATTTTAGTTTTGAAGATTTTTGATCTTGATAAATATTTCAGATTATTTTGCGTATTATTGATTTAATATTATGCAATTATTATTTGCAAATATTATTTTCAATAACTTTTTATATCCTTTCTTCAATTTTAGGCTTTGGCAGCAAATGCTGGGAAACCTTATATTACAGTTATGTCTATTGGTCTGTCTGTCTTTCTGAAATTTTCAACTTAGGAACTTCGAGGGTTACGAAGGTGGTTGAGGTGTCGTCAGAAAGGTCTGGGAGAGAAAATGTAAATCCATAAAGAGTATCCAGATTGGATTAGCGAGTCAGAAGATAAGTGATTTCCATACCTCCACAGTAATTAATGGGTACAAATCATAACTTCCAATTCAGGAGCTGTGATGATGGTTGAAGTGTTGTTGGAAACTCTCGGTGAAACTTTTCCAACGAAGCGTAGAACACCCAATTAGAACACTCGATTCTCGAACCTGGCTGTAGCACATGTGCACAGTCCCCTGATTCGACTTCTCACTATTTCTGTCTTGTTAAATTGATTCTTTAATAACGTTGTGTAACCCAAAATAATGGCAAGATTTTTTTAATGAAATTGCGTTTTGTTGCCTAAGACTAGTTACCTAATTGTGATGTATTTACGTCTGTGATTCGTCATTGCCAGGTGAACGGAAACCTCTTACTAGGATTATTTGAAAGGCCTCATAATATATCCAGTAATTGCCACGATCGGTTGTCAAGATCTGGCTTGGAATATGGTTGTTATTAAATTTCTGATATGAAATAGATCACCTTCCTGCATCGGAGATAATGTGTGTGTTTTTTAAGGAAAAAAGAGATGAATATAATGGTGTGAAGACTGTTCTCATATTAGTTGGGATGTTGAAGGAATTTACGTGGAAATTGATGATGTATTTGATAAGTTCTGAGAAATTTTGTATTAACATGTGACTGGAGTCCCATATAACACTGAGGAAGGAAGTGTTTTGTATAGGCCATTTTTAGTAACTTCGACTTCGCCACAATTATGAATGCGATGCTAGTTAAAATTCACATCCATGCCTCAGCCGGGATACAAAACCTTCGAGTCACTGGCTTTGTGCCCCATTCCACACGGCTACTAGGTCGGTCGTCTTAGGGCTGAAAATATATTTCTTACTACAATACAGGAAAGATTCCATTCTGTTGTAGAATCGATCTAAGATTTGGTTGTATTGAACCGTAGTCTAAGTAAATTTGAAATTTGAAATTTGAATTTTTTTTTTAACATTTGTACATTACAAGGAACATAACATTTCGACTCACAGAAGCCTCAGATTGTGCATGAGTCTTATTCTCGAATTACCATTAGTTTGTTGTTGTCTGGTTACCAATAACAAATTATTTACATAATATTGCTTCTACATCATTGTCATTTAGACTTTCTAACCAACACAAAACAAGTTTTTTGAATCGGCTTGTTTGTTTCTCTTTTCTAATGTATATACGTGTTTTATTGTAAATGTTTGGTACAAGATAGTACGTTTGGTGGTGTGTTGTTGTTTTGTTAGTTCTGATTGTTTCTATATTCTCATTTGTGACACTTCTGGTTTCATACTCATGGCATAGCTTGTTCAGTTTTGTTTCTTTTGTTCTAATATACATCAATACATTTTCAAATATAATATATTGATTGGTAATACATCAAAATCGTTATACAAATTTTTAACATCACAATCACATTTTCTATTGAAACATAGTCTCAAAATATTGTTCTGATGGGTTACAAGAGGTTTTATATGAGAGGGATATGTTGCATCCCAACTTAGTATACAGTATTCTAATAAGCTCTGTGTAAAAGCAAAGTACACCCACCATACGTAATGATTTGTTATCAAGAATTTCTCTAAGAAGAACAAATCTATAAGATGTTTTTCTTAATGTATTCCTCATGCGCAATATATGCAAATTTCATTTTAGATGAAATTCCTAAATCATTAACACTTTCTTCACTAATGAGAGGTATACAAAGACAGTTTGCTTTTACATCACAGTTATGAAGTATTAGTTCTTTATTTATAGGTTGTCCAGCAAGTGTATGCGATAAAGTTATACATTTGGTTTTACGAATATTATAAATAAGTAAGTGAGCATTGAACCAAGGAGTTATTTATTTTAGTTCAGTTTCTGCCGTTTCAAATGTTTCTAGCCATGTTTTTTCCAGTAATAGTTAAGGTAGTATCATCAGCAAACGATTGTATATGCCCTCTTACTTGAAAATTACAGAAATCATTTATGTATATCATAAATAAAATGGGGCCTAATACTGTTCCCTGAGGAACACCTAATTTAACACGCATAAAGTTACTCATGGCTTTACCAATTTTAACAGTTTGTTATCTGTTTTGTAAGTAAATCTGTAACCTCTTCAGTGTTAGACCTCGTACTCCACAATTTTCAAGTTTCTGCAATAGAATTTTATGGTGTGTATTATCAAATACCTTAGCCAAATCAAAGAATATTGTAATTACTTTTTCACTTACGTCTAAACTTCTACAAATTATTTCAGTTAATTTAAGTGCAGCATCTGATTTTACTCATTTCTGTTCGGAACTCATATTAATTATTTGAAAAATACTTAATTTCGTGTAGAAATGCGTCCAGTCTTTTTTTTAATGCATTTTTCTAAGATCTGTTACTTAACAAACAAATTGGCCTATAGTTATTGGGATCAGCTCTTCAACCTTTCTTATATATAGGTTTTATTATTGCACATTTAAAAGCATCAGGAAATACACCCGTTTCTAAACTCAAATTAAATATATGACATAATCGTTCAACAGCGAAGCCTTTTGCACACTTTAATATATCTGCGGTGATTTTATCAATACCAGGTGAAGTGTTAGACTTTAAATTATTAAGAAAAGATTCAATTTCATGTCTAGTAATTGGTATAAAAAAACAGTGAGTTTGGATTTTAAACTGATATATTTGTTATCATATTTTTAGTGGTTATTCCAAGATCATCAACTAATTGTTCTCCAACGTTAATAAAATGTTTATTCAAGGTATTAGCAATTAGTTGAGGATTTTCGTTAGCTGTTTACAATCCTTCATTTCTAATAAGTTCTTTTAATTCTGTATCGGCTTTCTTATTGTGGTCTGTAATATCTACAATTACGTTCCACAATTTGCGTGTATTATTCTTACAGCCCAATATTTTCTTTCTATAATATTCTTTTTTGACTTCTTTAATCAATCTGGTTAATTTATTGCGATAAATGCTTGTAAGTTTGGTTGGGTTACCTCAACTGAAGGTGGACAAGGTGACTCAAGTTTGTACATAATGAACTATTTGGGGACAATTGATGATCTGAATTGAAAAACATATCTAGTCCACTTTTTACGAGTTTGATTTTTTTCTGTTCGTCAATATCTATGTTCCGAGGGCTATATGGAACTGATTTTTTTCTGATACCACTTGCATAAATATTACATCATAATTCCACCACAGAAACCCTTTTAATATAAAATAATTTCCGCTTAATAGGATGACATACGAATACTTCATACTGTTTTCGTTCCTCCTGAAAATTATTGTCTGGTGGATTTGGGATATTTTTTAAATCAGGTCTTCAATTGTAATGGTTAGAATGAACTGAAAGAAAACATAAATCAGTCCATAATCCCCTTCAGAAGGGAGTTCAGAAATTTTAAAATTTTCTTCGCACTAGCGTAGGGGTTCCAAGGGAGGTCCTAATGACCCAATTATTTTTCTGTGTCTTAGTATAGCAAAAAGCTTTCAAATTTAAGTTCAAACATCAAAATCAGGCTTTTATTTCGCTAGATCCGAAATTAGTTGTATACACATAGAGTGCCGCTAACAGTCCTTTGTCAGCGTCAATCGAAAAAACTACAATTCTTCATGATGATTCTTGCAATTCTGTAGATATTTCGGTCTTCTTATTCCCAATAGGAGTAAGATATTACAAAAGCGTAATGTCACCTTCCATCAGCAACCGTAACACTTTACATAGCAATAATAAATTACCGGCACGATATCTTAGAGAAAAATATTTTTATTCCGTACATAATTTTAATTATTTATTCTTGGATATTAGTTAATCTGTGCCTAACTATTTACATTTCTGACATGAGATAAACTGGAAATAAAGTTAAGGAAAATGTTTATCTTGTTTCATAAGAATATGTATCTAACTTAGCTTATATGAGTTTGTAGAAGAATAACACTTTAAAGCTAATTCATATCTTTAAATCCTGGACATTTAAACATTATTACGGACCCACCATTAAAAAGCATTTTAACGTTTTAAATCCTAATCAAAACAGCTTCATTCTCTTTTGTTGTAAGGTAATTAAACAAACTTGCTTTTTACGCTGTCATCTCTTGAACAACTGTTAATTAGCAACCAACTTGGATTACATTGATCTCACTCTAAAAAAAAGACACGAAACCACTCACATACACAAAATAGCTACATTCGTACATCTTACACGTACATTTCGCTAGATTTTAACCTTTCTTAGAACGCTAGATTCTAAATAAGATACCATAACATATACGCATCCGCAAAGTTCACAAAGCATAAAATTTGAAATCTACACCATAAATACAGTACCCACTATTTAAAAGGTACAAAATGGGCGTTTTGGACCCATTAATTGGATACCTGTCTGGTACCTGAGAGTTAGCAGGTATTATCTACCTTTGATTTCTTGGGTAGATTAATTTAAGTAATTTTTTTTTCACGCGCTAAATGATCGTCTCTGAGAGTGGAAAATGTAAAGATACATGACCACACTTAACCTTATCTAATCTACACGTTTACATGGTCTTTAATTTAAGATAATATACAAAAATTGTAAGAAAGAAATTATTAGTAATAAAATATGAACATATAAAAATATATTTTGAAAGAAAAAAAATACCTCTCGCAGGGATTCGAACAAGGGTTTTTTAATTATTAAGCCAACAGCATACCACTACACCACGCTAGTATCTGGCAATGGTGGTTAGGCCGTTGTATTTACAGTGGGAACACGCGAAATTGGAACAAGATAGTGTCGGAACAGGTCAATTGATTTCAAAAAGTTCTGTTATTCAGACGATGTCATGAAAATTAATAAAAGGGAATGCTTACAAACAATAGCCGTCTCTTCGTAAACAATGTTGATCCTTGCAAGAACTTTCATGGATGATGTCACCTTTCGTCATTCCTTCAAATCATAAAGTCGAAAACAAATTCGCACAATAAAGCGTTCGTTCAATTTTCTCATGGGTCCCATTTACCTTCTATTAATATCATTGTATCATCTATTAATATAATGGGTACAATGTTGGGTACGAATTCACTGTACCCGTAATACCTTTATTTGTAAGTCAAAATTCCTGCTGTACCCATTAATCCATGGATACGTTTTGTACACATAATTATTGTAAATACATCTCAATTATCGTGGGTACATTAATGAATTACCTTATATATCTT
>JAGDQP010036612.1:0-18982 GCA_022664845.1 Lepisma saccharinum | reverse complement strand
TTGGCATAAAGGTACAACATCACTTTTTGATTACGAAAATGTTACCTAATGAGTTCAAAGACGCCATCTTGGATCCAAAATGGCGGACCTAAAAATCCATTTTCCACACCGTTTGAGCTAGAGATACGAAATTTGGCATAAAGGTGCATTATGACGAGTAGCTTAGGGAAATATCACAACATTTGGGAAAAGTCGCCATCTTGGATCCAAAATGACAGCCCAAAACCCCATTTTGAACACCGTTTGAGCTGGATAAATGAAATTTTACTTGAAGTTGTACTATCACAAGTTGGTCACGACAAAATAAGAAAACTTTAAAAAAGTCGTTAACTTGGATCCAAAATGGCCGCCCCAAAAACCCAATTTCCAAATCATTGAAGGTAGAGAAACGAAATTTTCAATGAAGGTGTATGACCAAGAGTAGGTTACAATAAATGGGGCAAATCTTCCCTTTGGGGGCGCAGCCAACCGTGGGAGGGTGAAGATGTACTCCGTGGTGGTGTAGTGGTGCAGGGAGATTTTGGTTAAGATAAAGGAGGCGCATCCTCTCAAAAGCACTGAAGTTGTGGGGCGAGTCCCGGCTCCCAGCGAAACTTCGAAATCTACCTCAGCCTGTAGGCCTACCGAAAGGGATTTTTTCAATTGAAAATTCCGCTCTACAAAAGAGTGGTCCTTCTTTCGGCTTTAAAAGAGTAGAAAAATTCCGCTCTTTTGATTTAGTATGCAAAGAATAGCTAAATTATATCCCTGCTTACAAATGTAATATTGTTTACAGTTAACGGAAGGAAAGAACGTTATTGTTCTGAACTTTTGAAAATTCGTTTAGAAGTTTCATATTCATTAATTCAATGAAGTGAAAAGTACCAATCTTTATATTAAAGACTGCATTTTTATTCTTCAAGTTTGTTGGGTATTGCTATTCTTAAAGAGATAGGTTGTTATTTCAATGTTCGTTTAGAGTTTCAAAAAAAAAAAAAAAATCTCACTTCAAAGACGGCAATTCTCACTTCCATTTTTTTTAATTCTTTAGACTTACTATCACTTGAGCATGCTACTTAATAAACGTTTTAGTTATTGATAAGCAACTATTGGAATTACATGTTATTTAAAATTTGCACTTTTTTTTGTAAAATCTTTGCATTTACCTTCCCTTCATATCCAAGAAAAACGATGGCATTTTCTTAACCCCATTAATTGTTTGCTTAGCTCAAGCCTTGTCTCCCACCCACCACTAAACAGATGTATTCGGCTGTAACTGGAATCACATGCAAAATAAGCTCCGAATAACCATTAGTAATGTTCGCATATGATATTCATGTAAATTAATCAGCAACTTACTGGGAAAAAAGTATGGACGCTAATGTTATCTAACAATTGTTAGTACCCACTCTGAACCGTCTGTTTCAAGGTTCCAATCTTTGCCCTTCAACCTACGATGCGATCACCTTTCAATTTTCCTCTGTTGCGTGAAGAATATTATGATATCAATATGTATTTTAAAATTATACAATGCAACCAGAAAAATGCAAAGATCATTTGCTGAATGAGCCTAGCTCGGTAGAGTTTTGATTTTTTTTTTAGTCGAAAGGCCCTGAATTTGATTCCTGAGACCGGCTATCCTGACTGAGATTTACTCCGGGGTTTTCTCTCAGTCATACTAGGCTAGTGACGTGATTGTACCTTGAAACTAGATCATGATTGACCTTCTTTCAATATCTTCTCCTCATTCAGTTTCCGTTAAAGGTGCCCAAAGACCAGAAACATACAACCATTTGATATCAGATCCATTTGCTATTAGAAATATGTCTTAAAGGGTAATATTCAAGTTCCATTTATAGTTTCCGCTTTTTAAACGTTTTTATAGAATTCAATTTTACTTATGACCTTTAGACATCTAAGGCTCAGGCCGGGATAGTGGACGGGGAAGGATGTGAAAAGATGTCGGCCAAGACCTAAGTTGAAGGTACCATTTTCTTAATGTAACTTAGGTAAACCCCTGGAAAAATACCTGGAAAAACCTTAGCCAGGATGGTTGGCCGCTGAGATTGAACCCAAGACCTCCCGAATCCTATGGGTTCGTGGTATGGTAAAAAATGCAAATAATTTGATAAATGCAACTTTTTCCTCTTCATATAAAATAAAAGTATTTGAGAAAGAAGGTTAAGAGAAAACATAAACCAGTATATAAAAGTCAAATCATAATTCAGTATCAGCATTGTCACATCCCGAATCAGTAGGTTTTCAGATAGTTAAATAGAATGACTGAACGACATACTGACCGGGTCTTACATGTATGTTGGTATGGAAATATCTCTCTGTGTGTATATAGAGAGAGAAGAGAGACAGAGAGAGAGAGAAGAGAGAGAGAGAGATGAGTGTATGTATAAGAAACCACAAAAGTAAAATGTCATATACGAAGAACATACACAGAGAAAACAGGCCAATTTTCCTCTGTTGACAAGTACTGTGTTGTAAAAGTCTCCAGAGAGCTGTCACCGACCATATTCCCTTAGTGTTGGCTCCATGTCACACTTGGACAAAGGCAGGGAAAATAAAATATCCCGTGAGATCTCGAGTAATCCCCATTCGCTAAGCAAATCCAATTTCGTTGTGGACTCATACGGATGGCGACGTCTAGCTAACAAAAAAGAAAAGTGTTGAAAATATCTGAGTTCCTGGTACTAGAAGAACGAATAAAGGAAAACACACTGTTAGAACACCTCTGTGATAGTTTTCCTGTTGTAAATATATGAAGAGGCACAGAAACGTATATTTAGAACGACCAAGATATAGAATAGTGTAAATTGTAAAGAGTATAAAGGAAAATAAATACTCGTTTAGAAAGGATGGGACGAAACAAAGTTCTTTTGGAAATAAGAACTCAAGTTTTACATTTCTGGATTTTGCAGCATCTGTGGTTACAGTTTGTATTTGCCAGGTTTGGCAGTAACACCAAACCTGAATGGGGTCGAATCCGAAACTCTTAGGTTGAACAGTTTGTAGAGGTTTGGCTTCACATTCAGAAGTTCCTTGGTTCGAACTCAGCTGCCAACTGACTGAAGTTTGTTCTGAGTTACACCAGGCTAAAGGTCTGCCTCAAACTAGTCGTTGGTGAACATCTCCTATCCACATCCTCTCTCCTTCCATATCTAGGGCTAAGCCACAGACACTTAAAGGACATAAATACAACACACTTTAATTCGCATGTGGGAATTTAGCACGCTTAGGTTTTCAAAATTATCATAGACTCATATGGAAGATTGAGATATGAAGAATCGAGGGATACTGATATTTCATTTATGGATATAAAGAGTTTTGCAACCGGGTGTCTCTACTGAAACTTCCAATAACGCGGTAAGGGAATAATCTAGAAAATAGGCTTCCTGCACAATAAATCAGATCATGAACTTAGACACTGAAGACCACATCTTCATAATTTCAGTAAAACAAAGTGCACCTATCCTATGTATGACGTCAGGACACGTTTCCCTTCTCCCACAGAAGACGGAGAGTAGCGTAGCGAGTCACATATCGGTTTTACTGTAGAGTCATGGCTTAAACTGGTTAATGGCTGTTTAGATCGCTTCGTAGTCTCTGTATGCCTTGCTCTTGAAAACAGTGACGTCACAAAGTGACCCGTTGGGAATGGCTCGTCTCTAAGAGGCTATAAGAGGGGGCAAAGTTCATTGTACAGCTTACACCACAAATAATTTGAACAATATTTCTGTCTGTTGAAAAAAAAATGAATAGAAATTTAGATACTTGCCGTAACTGGCAGATGTGGGTTCGAGTCCCGATCATTACAACGACCCACTTTTCCGTGTATATTTCCACTGTTACCATACACAAAAGTCTTTGTGTGAAGAAAATAATATCTAATATTTCTGTTTCTTTCTCTTCTAGAATGTTCAGACAGTGTAATCTCCATATTTCCATTATCTGTGGTGTGAAGGGGGGGGGGGAGGGAATGTATAATATTTTTCCATTTCTGTTTACTTCAAAGGGATTCTTCGTCCTGTTGTTCTGAGTATATTTACATCTTTTCTCTGTGAGGGCACCTGGAACAAATATCTTTCTCCCACTTTTCCCCCTGCTATGTTTGGTCTGAGATTATAAGAGGTTTGGATACAAAGCAAAAATTTTCTCTCTCTCTCTCTGGCTTTTCATTCTTTCACCTAGATGGCTTTTGACTCTCGAATGCAATATTGATTTAGTTCCACGCATATATAAATCCCTTTCTCACACAACATTTTGTTTCCAGAAAAGGAATTTTTATGCTCTTTACACTTTTCCCTCTGACCCTCCTGCTTTTCTGTCTTCTTCCTTATCTTCCATTTCTCAAGAGTTCGTCACATGTTACTGATTGTTCATAAAACTTGCCTTTTATTGGTTCTTTTGTCAAATGTGGAGTAACGTATCATCTGGAAGCAAATTACACCCACTTTAAAATAATCTCGATTAAATATATAGTAACGTTCGTTCTCTGAAATTGCGAGGACCGGAAATCTATAAAGAGAATGTAATCCTATTTTTCAACAGATGTTCTTTACAAGTTGTTTGGAATTGATAGCAGTGTTGCCAAATATATCTTGGCCGAAGAGGCAACAATTCCTAAGAAGATTTTTGAATGGTAAAAGGAATGGAGATACTGCAATGCTGTAATGATTAATTTTTCAGTATGCGATAGAAGAAGAAGACGCTCGTCAAAATAAAAAAAAGTATTATGATTTTTAACAGCATCGAAGGGGTGACAAAACATGATTTCAAGAGAATTGCTCACTATGCTATCTCGTCTTAAATCCTCACGATTTGAGAGAATAGACTATACTTCCTTACAGATTAAAATTCGTTCTACATCCTAATCATTATGCGTCTTACGTTAGAAACATCCCAAGCCTGAATAGCAGTAAACATTTTAGGACTGTTCCGAATACTGCACCATTTTACACCACTGACCACTACTGTATACTTTCACGTTTGACTTATGAAACCAGTACCGGTAACACTGTCAGTTGTTGTTAGACCCACTAACACAAATGTAATTATTGAAAAGTTCGTGAAGATATTTTCTGGCATCTCTCTAGCTTTAAGGTTTATTAGAAACTGAAACATCAATCGTGGTGTCTCAAGGAAAGCGACCTTGTAATGGTTCGAATCCCATCACGAACTACATTTACAGCAATTGTTGTGTGGACAAGTTACGGTAGTTTGTTTTCGCTGCTGGCATCAGATTCTTTCCTAATTTTATCCATATATCAGCTCATAACTTGAATTAGGCTCCTGTTCCATCAGTGTTGTCAGCTCCCCGTCGCAATATTTCCCTCAAAATACTGAAAAAATTCCCTCCTGCTAAGTTTACTTTCAAAATTACGGAAATTAGAACTTAAAATTTGCCAAGAAAATAAATAAAATTCTGTGATTTTTGTCCTTTTTTTCCCTTCTATCCTTCATATGGACCACATTTTTTTCCGTTTTCCGGAAAATTTTCCTCCAGCTTACAACACTGCATGTTCCATACCTTGACGTCCAAACTAAGTGCTCGGTATCAGTTTTGAGTTAAGAAAGCTCGTGGAATACTGTCTAATTTTTGTTATAATTTATAAATGGACGAAACACAGTTAATACAAACGTGGGTAACATTAAATAATAAATAAACTTCCACTAAAAAAGAAAAGAAATTTAACTTTTTTTCTTTCAATTTGGTCGAAAATCTTTCAAACTATTGCTGCCATCTATGGGGCTAAGGTATTGAACGCTCAGATCAGACGGAAAACGTGCAAATCTTTCCCGAACGCGGCTTTGGAAACCAACATCTCTTTACTTTTAAATCCCAAACCACATATCAAGGCACACACACGCCAATGTTCTGCTTTTTTTTTTTTCCTGCACAAAATTGTAACACTTTTAAATCATGAAAAAGAACTCAAGTAGCAAAAGAGGATCTTCGTCGTATTGTAAAAGAAAATTTAAAGTAACATTAAAATTATTTTGAAATAAGAATATCAACTTTCTTTAAGGAGATTTTAAACTTATTATGAAATCACCTAAAATTCACAATTTCACATGTTTTGTATAATAGTACCACAGAGCCAAAGTATATAGAGGATTAACCCACATTTCTTCCTGGCTTCGAAGAAGGAAGGAAGGAAGGAAAAATATGGCGTGTGAATGTATGAAGTTCCGGGCGTGAGCCCATGCCTTCTATTTGAGTTGAAATGGCGGGAATGAATTTACGTATTTGTTTTAATAGAGTGCAACTGTCGCAACTCTAAAAAGAATCAAAGGTCAGCGAGGCAAGATGTTAAATAATCGGCAGTCAGGCTAGTTGTTGGGCTTCAAGAAAAATTGATGTATATGAGTTGGGTTATGTAGGATGTGGCATTTTGTGGGTTAGTCTTGGAGGTTGAACAGTGCCTAAGTTTTGTAGGATAGCATGTGGCGATTGTGACATTCTGTGCCAGAAGGATCGGCAATGTGAGGCGATAACATCTTTCAGAAGAGGAATATCCAGATCTTCGTGTAACTGAGCTATTGATGTGTCACGTGGATGTCCTGTAATCATTCGAGCAGCTCTATTTTGTACTCTCTGGAGTTGTATTTGAGTTGATTTTGCAGAATGCTTCCATGCTGGCGCTGCATAAGTTAGTTTCGGTCGAATCATCATGTTGTAGACATGAAGTCTAGATTTCATGGAAAGTCCATTCTTATTGTTAAGTATCGGATATAGTGAACACGTGCGTCTTGTGGATTTGCTGGCTGTGTTTTGAATATGTTGACGAAAGGTGAGTCGACGATCAAGTTCGACTCCTAGGTAAGTTGCACTTGAACTGTATGGAAGTTGAGTACCAAACAGAGTAAGTTGATGCTGCGGGTTGCCACGTCGTTTGGTGAAATGAACCACAGAAGTTTTGTCCGGATTAGTTTTTAGTCGCCATTTAGTAGACCAAGTCTCCATTAAATTTAGGTGCTCTTGAGCGTAGCGTAAGGCAAAATCTATGTGATGTGAGGATGCGAAGATAGCTATGTCATCGGCAAAAGTAGCTATTTTGGTGTGTGGATGCATAGGTACATCTGCAGTTCCTTACTTTACCGATATAAGAGCTAAATAGCCAATTTTCTTAAATATCCTGATAAATTAACGCTTCTGATTGGCTCGTACTGCCGCATTTCAGCTAGAAGGAAATAGTGAACAAATCACAGAATTCAAGTTTACCCGGATCTTTTAGAAAATAAGCTATTGAGCTCACAGAGCCATCTGCCGATGAAGGAAGAAAACTTTTTGGAAGTTAGTAAGCAGACACCTGTGTGACGTCAAGGTATCTTGGTGTGGCGTCGTAACTTTATCAGAAGCATGGGACCTTGGTTCTATTTTTGCTTACGATTATGTTATTGTTAATGGTAACGGTTAAATTGGATTAAACAAAATTTTGCTTAAAAAGAAAATAAAGTTTTGTTTGAGCCCTATTTCAACATTTTTTTCAATCTCTAAGAACATCGCCAGCTTCAAATTTCAGGAGCAGCAACAGACCCGTAGAAGCTCTCGTTGCCTACGGGCCTATCAACCAAAATCGTTTCTCTCACAATGGAGTTCCTAGATAAGCGATCTAGGCCGACAAACTCCCATGCACTCCCTCACCTTGATTTTTGTAGTACTCGTTTGATCTAAGAAAATTTGAAAACTGCATCCATGTGGGAAGTGCCCTACATTACTGCAACGTTGTAAAAAAATAATATGGGGAAGGCGTATATGTGTTGTATCTTGCAACTGTATCTATTACGATTTTTTTTTTGTTACTATAGGTGAACGTCGACGTCATTTTTATCAAGATAAGGTGAAGATAGAGGTTAAAAATTGAAAAAAGGGCTAGGTCTCGTTTCATATGTAGT
Source organism: Lepisma saccharinum (assembly GCA_022664845.1). NCBI lineage: Eukaryota > Metazoa > Arthropoda > Insecta > Zygentoma > Lepismatidae > Lepisma > Lepisma saccharinum. The sequence continues at coordinate 11,095 of JAGDQP010036612.1, read as the reverse complement.
TCCCAAGAGAGTATGTTGACATTGCTGTTCAGTAATAATCAACAGACACCACTCCACTATCTAAACATATTACTTCTCTTTGACGTTCCTCTTCATTTTCTTCGTCCTGTTTCCTTTGTTATTGCATTCCATTGTCTTATCCCATACTTCTCTTTTCCTATTTCAGCTTCTTTCGTCCCTGTTGAACATGGTGTCAAGGTTGCCAATCTATATTATGATAAATTTCGGTTTCGAGCTTTAAAAAATATATATACTTTGCTATCTCGATTGTTCCATCTCACGAGACGAAACTAATACATACACATTACGGTTCGGTAAAGAAAAATATTTTGTAAACGAGTATTTGAATTCCTCTTTTGGATAGATGATTGTGTATTGTTAACTAGAATTGCCAACCATCCGGGTTTTAGGCAATTACACGGGTTTGATTACAAGTTCAAACCGGACATTTGAGTTACGTTTGTTAAAAAGACACCGTTTTGTGTCAATGACATTAATAGCTGAAATATAAATTTTTGCTTCTATTGGCTTTCGTTGTCAATGTCGTAAAGGACTTTAGTTAGTTGGTGTACTAAACTTTCTTCACCTTTTCGTGTACTCGAAGCATATTTTAGCCATCATCATCATTATACGTCGAGTATAGTTAATCAGCTCACACACCACTAAACGTCTCTTTACGTCTCTTTGAACTTTTTATATAGTTTTGGGAAGAGACAATAAACATCTATCAAACATCTGTCGACTGATCATTTCTCGATCTGAGATATCTGTTTTGCAGATTTACAAGTTCCCAGAGCTCATCTGCACCTTTTGGAAGAGATGACGGCTCGCATCGCTACGGCCTAGTGGCAGAAGTGACGCTTCAGGTAATACAGTCGTCCCGTTACAACATCATGTTACGACCATCAGGATCATAAATATTTCCCAACATAACGGCACCTCTTCTGTAGCCGTTTGGTTAACGTTCCTTCAACTGTTTCAACAAAAAAAATATGTTTTTCATCATTCGACTCATACATTCTCCAGGTCAATTTCACGTGTCATTTTGTCGTACAGGATTTCAGTTATGGAAAAAATGGCTTCACCATTGAGTTTCTTGGAACATCCCAGCACAGATTGATATGTCACATGGATCGCTTACTATTTTAAAATTTTGAAGCATAGTCAAGATGGCGGTCGTTGTCGTCGTACCATCCAGCATGCAGCACCTCCTGTTCGGTATCCATTAATAGCCGTTTGCTTTCAATGTAGCAGTTTTTAATAGGAAAGGCGTTTTCTGTACTCTGTATTCGATTTACTTCCATCTTTCTCGGGTCTCCTTGTCATTATTTGTTGACGACGGTACCTATAATTTTGGCTGTGAAGGTTTACCTAGGCACTGTACCTACATGCGAATTTTCACCAAAATCGGGCTCTGTCATCTGGCTAGTGTTCCTTGTGAGAGGAAGAAGGATCTTCCCATATTACATTTATGATATGTTAATATTGCTCTGCACCTCTGTGTTTGATTCTGTGTTTTATTCCGTTTTTAACATTATTAATTAAACTGTGCCGTCTTCACATAACTTGTTAGATTATATAACTCTCCTGCAATATACAATTGAAGGAGATGTGGCAAGATAGTCCTTTGTCGCATTTTTATCATTCTTAGAGAAATGAAAATGAAAATGTCAAAATACTCCATAAATCAGAATTTATTTTTTTCTCCAAATTCTTAGTATAAATTAAGGCCCTGCATTTTATTTATCATTTACAATGTTAATTATTTACATACGTCATTGAATATACTTGAAGAATGTGAAAGCAAATGCTCAAAATTGTTACACATGACTATATTGCTGCAGGGTTTTCATCGTAACTTTTGTACGTACTTAGAAGCACCTTTCAAAATGTTAATGAAAGATTACTTCGAAAATGCAGAGTTTTAATATTCTTTTTTTTAGGTCGCTTGATAGTGAAGCTTTAGCAAAAGGGACCTTCTATTCTCGCTCATTGAGTCCGTCCGTCCGCCCGTATCCAGAAATTAAATCTCAGGAACTACAAGGCGTAGATAAATGCGTGAGGTGTCGTTGTAAAGCTCTTGGCTAGATTAGCTGAGAGCCACTCGAACCGTCTTGATTGGAGCAGTGGCTCAGTGTTGCCAATCCATTTTTTAGAAATCATTAGTTCCAATTACTTCCATGCAGTTAGATCTAACTGTGCCAAACTAACAAGGGAAGTAACAATGATCTCATATCGAAACCTACCGTAAAGTTTCATGCAGAGGAAGGAAGTCCCACAGAAAGACCATACACAAAAAATTAGCTGCTCTTTTGAACTGGAAATACCCGAAATGGCATGTCGAAATGTCGCTCACCACTGTCGGCAAGTGCACAATAAGTGCATTACCACCCCTTGTAAACTGCGTGTTAATGAGAAAAAGTGAATAACAACAACGTGGGTATATACTAGACCTAGAGGAAGTCGTATGGTAGGGTGGACCTTGATGGCGGCCATCTTGAAATCCGTCATCTTGAATTTAGGTCAGTTTTTTAAAATAGGAATAGGGTAATGTAATACATGATTTTGGACTAGAATTTAATCAGAAAACCAATGGTCAAGTTAGTTATAAAATACCTGCAGGTGGAAAAATATTACAGGGATAATAATTGTTTCTGTTGTGCACAAGTCTCTTACAATACAACGCCTTCTAAACTGCGTGTTAATGATAATAAGTCAATAACAACATGGTGGATATATATGAAGTCGAGAGTAAAGTCCATGATAAGGGGGAACGTAACGGCGGCCATCTTGAAATCCGCCATCTTGAATTAGACACAAATTTTGTATCTATAACGCATAGCGTGTAACACCTCATTTTAATAGCAAATGTTCTCACCACTCCAATGGTATGCCTATTTTTGCTCTATCATTAACCGGTACGATGTTAGGGCTGTTTTTAATGTGAACTAAACAACACAGGTAAGAAACCAACGATAACAAACGCTTCAATGGATTGTTCCATATTTTCTCCATTCCTGTTTATTGTTAGCCATTTTGCGTTCCAAGTCACGCCTAACCTTTAGCAAAGTGATAACTGGAGTGTTAACACATGGTGTGTTAATTAACATGTTACCCATTTACAAGAGCGATTTATTGACGTTTGGTACACAATCACAACAGACCTAACTTCGTACTGGTTAACGATAGACCAAAAATAGGCATACCATTGGATTGGTGAGAACATTTTCTATTAAAATGAGATATCGCACGCTATTCTTTCTAGTTACAAAATTTGTGTCTGATTCAAGATGGCCGCCGTCACGTTCCCCCTTATCATGGACTTTACTCTCGACTTCGTATATATCCACCATGTTATTGTTGACTTATTATCATTAACACGCAGTTTAGAAGGCGTTGTATTGTAAGGGACTTGTGCACAACGGAAACATAAACAATTAATATCCCTGTAACATTTTACCTCCTGCGCGTATCTTAAAACTAACGTCACCATTGGTTTTCTGATTAAATTCTGGTCCAAAATCATGTATCACATTACCCTATTCCTATTTTTAAAAAACTGAATTCAAGATGGCGGATTTCAAGATGGCCGCCGTCAAGGTCCACCCTACCATACAACTTCCCCTAGGTCTAGTATGTACCCACTTTGTTGTTATTCACTTTTTCTCATTAACACGCAGTTTACAAGGGGTGGTAATGCACTTATTGTGCACTTGCCGACAGTGGTGAGCGACATTTCGACATGCCATTTCGGGTATTTCCAGTTCAAAAGAGCAACTGATTTTTTGTGTATGGTCTTTCTGTGGGACTTCCTTCCTCTGCGTGAAAATTTTACGGTAGGTTTCGATATGAGCTCATTGTTACTTCCTTTGTAAGTATACACGTTATTCGATACAATGGACAAGTACTGTGAGTTTTCCCGTACCTAAGCAGAACAGTTGTCAGTGTTGCCAGCCTATTTAGTAAACATTAATGCTTACATGGATAAAATGCTACCAAGGGACCAGCGATTGCAAGCCTTTGCGATTTTTAGTAGATTTCCAGCTCCAACTTGTTTAGTTCTAACGTGTTCCTTTTTGTAAGCTTCAATTTTTCACTTCGTAGGTGCCACTACCAGTAACTAGACGCAAGTGTTCAATATAATATGCAACTCAACTCAAACTTTATATATAGATGTATCTCGGCAAGACAGTCCTGTATCACATGCATTGTTTTTAAGGCCACTTGATGTAATCAACTATTCTTTGTCATCGACACAAATAGGCTTTATAATATAAGAAATTATTACACAATGAAAAAATACTCTTGTCGTTTAAAAGCTATTACCGATATTTTACATAGGGTCACTTCAAGAAGAATCATGTATTACGCTTCAGCAATACAGTCGTGAGTCACATTATTTAAAAAAATACTAAACTTGCTTATTTTTTGGTTTCTCCAGAAGATTCTGCTTCAGAAGAAGAAGGCACATATGCTTCTTCACTGGTACATAGTAACTCTTTTTAATATCACTTATATCTTCTACATTTTAAAAACTTTTTCTCGCACTGTTTTCCTGCCTACCTGTTACCGAGCCTCTGTAGCTTAGTCGTAGGGCGTCGTAGCATTCGAGAGATCGTAAGTTCAATCTCAGCGGCCGACCATCCTGACTGAGATTTTTCCAGGTTTTTTACTCAGCCTTACCAGGCAATACCAGGATGGTACCTTCAAGTTAGACCCTGGCCGACACCGTTCCCTCATCCTTTCCCTTCCCCTATTCCAGCCTGAGCCTAAGATGCCTAAAGTCCATTTTTAAAAAAAGAAAATCTGCCTACTTGTGCGTGAATCCGAGATGATGCTTCAGAATGTGGCCTTGGACTTTCTTGCTGAAATTTTTCCATGTAATCTCTGCGGCCAAGAAGAAACTTTAGAGCATAATCCGCCATTTAAGAAGTCATTTCGAAACCTGATAGCAGCAGTCAATAGTACCAGGTACGAGCATGTTGCAACAACCGTTAACTAGTTTCTCACCAAAGTGTGGCATATAGGACTATCTTGCCCCACGCCCTTCAATTTGTACGCAATGAACACCAGTAGTATTAAAAGCAGTTGATGTGCTTTTCCAATGACGTTTTGTATACGGAGCTCTCTTTATAGATGAAGCCATTTGTTCATTTGAATAATACATATGATCACGGTGACCATACGTCCCTTAAAAACTGCTATATAATTTAATTTGATTGGGGCATTTGAAGTAAATTTTAAATTTATTTTACTGTAGTGCTTCTGTGCATTCGTAATTAATAAATACGTGATCAACTAAATAATATTAGTTTAGTTATAATTAATTATTCATTGTTGTATTTTAACAAAAATAAATTATAAGTAAGTTATTATGACAGCTCAACACCACGAGGGTACAAAATGTTTCATTTATGAGGTTGGTGTTTTATTATAGTTATCAAAGACGAGCTAGTTTTTAGTAAAACTAGGATTGCTAGATCATTTTTACCAGTGGAGGACAGTGAAGTTAAAAATTGAGGACATCTGCTGAATTTTTCCTGCCAATGGAGGACAACTAAGCTAAGACTTGGTAGTAAAGCATGGCTAACTTTCATTTAAAATCCGATAAAGAAAAACTGAAGAACAGAAACATTTCTTACTTTCAAAGAACATGGAGCCGATTCTCCAACGGTAGAGAAAGCGTTTAGACATGGAGTTGGCGGGCGCGGGTGGTAGCGGAGGAAAGGTCAGGGTCCCCTGAGCACAACAGTGATGTCAGAAATCGGACCTGGGTCCCGAAATTTTGGGCTCGGGTCATTTCTATTCGCCTATTGGAGTTGTTGGCCAATTGCTCCTAACGTCTGCCTGTCTCGCAACCCACCAGACCCTACTGCTTTCCGGGATTGAATAGTAAATCAGGATAAATTACACATAAAATAAAAAGCATGGAGCCAATTTTTCAACGGTAGGGAAACCGTTTTAGACATGGAGTTGTTGGACGTGGGTGGTGGCGTTGGAAAGAGCCGGGCCCCCTGAGCACAACAGTCATGTCAGAAATCGGGCCCGGACCTCGGAGACTCATAAACGGGATCCGGAAATTTTGGGTTCTGATGAAATAAATTATTAGTTTGTAGTTTTTAATTAAAACGTATTGCTTTGCTCAGCAGTTACAGTTCCCGTAGTTTTCTTTTTTAAACATTTGATGGATATTTATGCCTTTCGAATTGCTGGTCTCTTTTTTATATAGCTGAATTCATGGTTTTATTTCTCGCAATCAGGTATTGAGTTTAAGCCAGAGAAAAGGTTTGTGACAGATCCCGATTTCTGACCCCCCCCCCCCCCCCGCTGTGATATGGGGACCCGGACATTTCCAACGACACCACCCACGTCCAACAACTCCATTTTTAATAGGCGAATAGAAGGCCCCAAAACTCAAAATTTAGGGATCCCATCTGAGGCCCGGGCCCGATTTCGGACACCACCGTTGTGCTCAGGGGACCTGAACATTTCCAACGACACCACCCGCATCCAATAACTGCATGTTTAATAGACTAATAGAAGGGGTCGGATCCCATTTCTGGGACCCAGACCCAGTTTCCGACTGGCCAGGGCCGGAGGGCCGGAATCCCGGCCGGGGCCCCACCCTCAACTTATCTTTTTATATAATTTTTTAATCCTTATGTAAGTATTTACAACATAACAAAAATAACCACGAAATTCGAGCCAACATCGGATGCACATCACCGAGTACTCCCACAGACATCAAAAAGATAATTGTAGATCTTACTACATCCAGAAGGCCCCCAACACCTTACGGGCTCCTTCCCGAAGGTTACTGCGATGTACAACAGAAATAGCATTTAGAAAACATGGCACATCTGTCATTATTCGTTCAATTATGATAATCATTATAGCCTGAATTTACAATAGAGCAAACAGAATGAGGCCCCTTTTCTACATTACAGTAATTGTATTTATGTTATCAGTAGGGCTAGGATAATTACACATTTTGCATATTGCATATGTAAATACATATTTAAGGATTTTTAACGTAAAATGAATATTTCATATGCAGGTGCATTATGTTCAAAAATAAATTGATGAGCATATTTCTGTACCCATGCCAACACCGAGAATAGAATGTATTACTTTTCTTCTTGTTTGTCTTTTCTTTATCTTTTCTTTGCCTTTTTTCTTCATTTTCTTCTTCTGTTTTCTTTTTAAGAAATGTAGTAACTAGCCCATTGTCACCTCAACAATCAACTAAGACGTGCAAGTAAGTAAGCAACACGTGCAAGTTTCTTATCGCTTGTACGTCTATTTCCCCTCCCCTCCAGTCTACCTTGCGCGGGTGCAAAAAGCGACAACCGCTTTGTAATTTTCAATCAGACACTTTTCAGAAGAAGAATGACGAGTTAACAATTACTGATTGCTTGCTCCCAGTGTTGTGAAGTGTCGTGAACGTGAAGTGTCTGTCATGAAGCGGTCGTATTATAAGAGTGGTTTCCAGAAAAGACGGGACGCTGAAAAGAAAAAATGAAGTTGTGTGTCTCGGATCAGAAGCAAATGAAGTTGTAATTTCCAAATTCCACTGCCCAAAAATATGAAGATCCACATGTGTCAGCGAAATGTACCGAACTTATACAACAACAAATAAAATATGTTTATATACAGCAAACTCCCGATTATCCGTGAGCGTATTATCCTGTTTGCTGATTATCCGTTCCGAGTTTGGTGTATTTTCAAAATAGAAAAAATAATTAGTTTTGAAGTATTCTCTCATAATAAGAAAATTTATTTCTTGTAATGGGTTTTCTAGAATTATTTTGTCAGAGTCGCTGAGATGATAAATACACTTTTAATGTTCAAGTTTCCCCACCCCTGGAAATGGGAGAGGGTGACAAAAATAATCGTAAACGACCAATATTAATGTGGAATCCATAGTTAATTACGGGCTCGCTGAGATGAATTGTGATACTTTGTATACAGTTCACATTCATCCTCCACTCCCTGGGGCGGGGACGAAGGGGTGGGAACAAAACCAATTTAAGGTAAACACCCAGTAAGTTGTAGTATAATTGTTACAAGATACATTCATCAAAACGGAAGCAGAAACTGTTTGTAAATAATTCCGATTCTTTTTTCGATTTTTCTTCCTCTTTTTCAAGTCATATGTATCAGATGCCGTTGCGACACATTGCCATTGGTTTACTAATCGCTATTGCTATTTTATTGAGCTAGGCACTTTCAGCTTTCGAGCCAATCGAAGTGACAATATTAATCTCAGTGATTCCAAAAACTATGGATTTGACACTAATATTGGTAGTTTTCGATTATTAAAATTTAAAATGACACCCCATTCCCCATATTTTTCTTATGGGGACTTTCCATCCCCATATCTTAGCCCAGGGGTGACCTAGAGACCTGGAATCGGTTATTTGAAACATGTCTTCGACAGCTTTAAAACATGTTAAAATTCATGATCCTATCTATATAGTGAACACGTTAGGGTAGGTGTCCCAAATATCGCCCCTGTTCCTAATATCGCCTATGTGTGTTTCCAAGCTACTACTGTATTTGCACTATCTACGTATGAGTTTATGTGGTTATCGTAAAGGTCTGCGGCTTTGTGAAACGTAGCTTTAGCGGGAAGCCTCCTATCAGTTATAGGAAATACAATATGACGTACGAAGTTTTTTGAGGTTGTGAAGAACATTTTTTGGTCTCCAATCACTCCAGGAAATGACCAGGTAAATGTTTCCAAATCATAATTTCGAGTAGATCACTTGAAAGTGCATTAAACTAAGATTCTAAAGGTGTTACTGATTTCGGAACAAAGTTGTGTTTATTAAAGAGTGTTTTTTTAAATATATTTCTTATTTCGTATTCTAAACAATGTTTTCATTAAAAATATTCCGTTTTTAAACATAATTGCATATGTGTTCAGGAAAATTCTAATTGATATGGGAAAACCATTGTTTTGTTTTGTATCCTGAACACCAAAAATGTAGTTTTTTGGAATATTGTATTTCTGTCTTCTGTTATTTATGTTGCTACTACAACTAAACGCTAAATTTGTCGAACTAAAATAGTTATTGTCTGTATTGTCTGTCTGTCTCTTGAAAGTAGTATAAATTAAATAACTTTGTGGGAGAAACAATGAGCTACCATGTTAGTTTTTTGTTGACTGACCTCATTAACAACTATTGACCCTGTAGTTTGTATTCCATAAACAAAACACGGGACATGTTAGTGTTCCGGCAAACGTTTTTGGGACACCGGGACAGAACTCTGAGAAAGGGACGATCCCGTATTTTACGGGATGTATATGGCTCCTAATGTGGGGCTCCTAAACTGCTCTTCCAGCCGGGGCCCAGTTCGACACTGTCCAGACCCGATTACTGACACTACCTCGGTGCTCAGGGGACCCGGACCTTTGCAACTCCACCACCCGCGTCAACAACTCCATGTCTAACACGGTTTCCCAGCGTAGGAGGATTTAATGGAATTTTCTTCATGCTCTTTCAGTTTTTATAGAGCAAGTTACCCAAAATTTTATATTTTTATTGTCTCTTTCTTTTAAGTAATAAAATTTAATGAAAATGGAAAGCGGTTACCAAATCATTAATTTTTTGCTTGATATTTCAGTAACGAACATTTTTATTAAAATTAAAATTTTGGATCACAGTGGTACGAATATGTCCAGTTCGGAACAATTTAACCTACTCCCTAGAGAATGGAGTAAATTTCAAGGTATTTAGAAGAGCAAGATGAAAAAGGACATGTACTCGAAAAGGAGGACGTCTTGTAACCCTGGCAAAACGCAGCTTTTAAGCTAAATTTATGGTCTGAATTAAACCTTTTTCCCGCGTTGACCCTCAAACAACCCGCAAAAAATCCTAGTAAGACGTCCCGAATTCCGACGGAAAATGTAGTCACCGTACATATGATTCACTGGACTGCGAAGAATATATAATATCAAGAACGGTGAAAGCAGGACACGTGATAGAGCCTAAAAACCTCCTGGCCCTCTAGTGGCCATAGTTCGTACTAGACACATTTGGGAAATATCAACATGCACGGCAGTGCATGAGCCAAGTTCTTCACGTCAGAAAACGTCAGCACTGCCAGAAGCATGTTATACAGGAACAAGAGTTTATGGCAAAATCGACGATTTGGGGGCCCCGTAAGAAAAAAGATGTTAAAGATAGGAATATGAGCTTTTGCCGTTAAGGAGATATGGTAAATATGTGCAGATGTACAAAATTTCATATTCGTATCTCAAACTATGTTCTAGTTGTGGACCCCTGAAATTGCACATTTTAGGCTAACTGACTCACTCACTCACTCACTCACTCACTGACTGACTGACTGACTGACTGACTGACTCACTCATCATATTGTTTAGGGTGTTTGGAGTAAGCTAGAAACATGAAATTTGGTATGAAGGTAGAGGATGATAAGTAGATACAGGAAAAATTCCGACATTTTGAAAAGGTCGCCATCTTGGATTCAAAATGGCCGCCAAACCTAAAATTTCAAAGAATACACAGCCTAAACGGCTAAAGATAGAACAGTAAAATTTGGTATGAAACTACATCATTGGTAGCAAATTAAGAAAACTTTTTAAAAATTTGAAAAAGTCGCCATTTTGGATTCAAAATGGCCGCCAACCCTAAACTTGTAAAGAATACACAGCCTAAACGGCTGCCGCTAGAATAATGAAATTTAGTTTGACAGTACAACATTATTTGTAGATTATGAAAATATTACAAAATATCTCTAAAGACGCCATCTTGGATCCAAAATGGCGGGTGTCATAAATCCATTTTCCAACTGCTTGAGCCAGAGATACGAAATTTGGCATAATGATGTATTATCAAGAGTAGTTTAGGAAAACATAACAACGTTTAAAAAAATTCACCATCTTTGATTCAAAATGGCAGCTGAAATACCATTTTTCACATCGTTTGAGATAGAGAAATGAAATTTGGTATGACAGTGTATCATCACGAGTATGTCACGAAAATATAAGAAAACGTTAAAAATGTGTCCATCTTTTATCCAAAATGCCCGCCTAAGCCCCACTTTATAACGACTGAAGCTAGAGAAA
>JAGDQP010036611.1:0-18982 GCA_022664845.1 Lepisma saccharinum | reverse complement strand
CAGGACAAATTTCGTACCTTTCCCAAAAATCCCTACTTACAACGAATATTTGAATCTGTGAAGATGAACAGAATAATATAAGTTTTCCAGACCGAATCCTAGTACTTCATTGTTCAGTTACGATACAATTTTAGGGTTGATTCCAGGAGAAATCCTTTGATTATAGAATTTTAACCTGGAATCAACCCTAAAATTGTAATTTCAATTAAAGCATATCGTACTGAACATTGAAGTACAAGGCTTCGGTCTGGGAAACTTACATTATTCTGTTCATCCAGACAGATTTAAATATTCGTTATAAGTAGGGATTTTGTGGGAAAGGTACGAAATTTGTCGTCAAAGTTAAATTTTACTTCTCTCCAAACGTGACCGTTGACGTGACAATCCAACAATCCGGGTTTGACCGGGGGAACCCTGGGGTGAAGTGGGGGCTAAACCGGCAGCGAAAGCCACTCAAAATGACTGAAAAGAGCCGTGAGCTGGCCACATGCTCCCCGCAAAAAGCCGCGTTGCAGGCCTTGGCCCTTCATGGGTTTTTGCGCCATAGTTTTTTTTTGTACACGTAACCCGACATAAAAAGTCTGGGAATTGAAATAAGATAAAAGCCTTCGCCGACTACATTATAAGGACCTAAATGTGTAATTCCAACTCACTCCCACTAGGATACCAGTCTAACAAACCCCTCAACATGGTAATGACGGAGACTCTTAGTGAAACCACTAATTGAAGGATCTATAAAAATTGAGGATAAATAATACTTGAGTACGTAGAAACGTAACTTACTTATTCAGAAATAGCACGTCTGAGCGATAACGTATGTAAAATAAATAAATATTCAGAATGCAATTTAAATAATGCGAGACAAAAACAAATGTTCGTTAAATCCTTACTTTATAACAACTCCACAATCTAAAATACTAGTTGTCTTCTTTAATTGTATATAGTTACATACATATAATATGCTCTTACCTATAAGAGGCATCTGAACGAAATAAAAAAGTTATACATTTTCAAAACAGAATTAGGTTGCCTCGTGGAATTGTTTGATTCATTCAGTAAGTCTGAGAATTGTCAGTACCACATTCATTGCCTTTAACAAGATGAGACAACATATTCTACGTAGAATATAAAAATAAAATCATTTGAGCAACTTCTTCGGATTTCCTCCTGGCATTTCGATCTCTCGCTGCGCCGATGTCCTGCCTTTCTCGGTTGTTATGAGAGAACAAAAGACAAACGCATAGCGTAGTCATTGTATGAATGTCAAATAGAAATGCATTTCCATAAAGGAATACATGATATTATATAACACCTAGTTAAGTTTAAACATAAAACTATCACTGAAAATTATTTCTGTAGATTAGGAAATCTCACAAACACTCAACATTGAATCATCGTTTAATCAACGTTGTGCTTTCCACCATTTTAGAAATTCAACGTTTAATAAACGTTCAATACACTGGTCATTCTTTAAACGTTTATTAAATTACGTTGATGAAACGTATAATTCAACGTCATTAAATACAACGTTGTCAAAATTTAACGTTCTCAACGTTAATTCAACAACATTGTGTGCTGTGTGGGGACTTCCTTTAGCCTGCAACAATGTTGCATTTTGACTAGTTGCAGAACACTTTAGGATTTGAGTCACACAAATTAGCATGAGATAAAGTATCCGACCACCGAAATAACTGGGAAAAAAATAAAAAACTGTTTAAATACATACTTTTCTTACACAATTCGTACTAAAAAGTAAAAGTATGTTGTTTATGCATGATTAAAATGAAAAGTATGAGGTGCGCCAATTCAAGAATTTATAAAGTGACTGTATGTGAGAGCGCGCCCATACTTTTCTTTTTAGACATACATACACAAAATTAGTTTTTACTTTTTAGTACGAATTTGTTTAAGAAAAGTATGCCTTTATTTATTTTTATTTTTTTACGCTAGAGTGACCCACGGGAATCAGATTATTTTTGAAATTGAGATTAACTACAGAAATGTAACTCAGATATTTATTTATCTCGCAGAACAATAGGATATACAATGCCATTTATTATAACTATGCCGTTTTGTCTCCAGCGTCTTACTTTTTAAACAGTACATTTTTAAAATGTTCTTCGCTATTTGTGTAAAATACTCGTCCAGTCTGGAATGCAGATTTTGCATCGATGTTTGAACCGAAGATAATAATAATAAGTGTATACTGTGCATAGTATACAAAATTTCCCGTCGTCCGGTCTACTTATCAGATGGCAGCATAAGTCTAAAATCACGTGATACCGCCGAGAAATGTTATTGACTAAGATGTTAATGAAAGTTTCGAACATAATAGTTGTTATGTTTCATATTTTTTATTATTATTAGGGTCTATTATTAATTTTAATAGTTTACCTTCTATAATGGTTTATAGTTTTTTTTTAATTCTTTAGAAATATATTGCTCTTTATCTTATCTTTACCTTCAAAGCTTATGTTTTCTCTTCTCTTCATTTTATATCCATTTCCGTCTGCACCATGGATGTAAATACGGTTGACGGATTGACTGGCCCAATAAAATTAAGCTGGGTCAACTTGACGCTAGTTTTCGATTAATCTTGCCTTGTCAATTGGGATTTACTTGCGTCTTATTGGTTGGCCTATACCTGGGTGTGTGGGAGCAAAGAATGGATGAAGATCTAGCTAAGGAAGAAGATTGGAATATTTTGAATATGGTATCGTGCGGAACCTGATGTTCAGTTGTTTTTTTTTTAATCAATTACACGTCCCGTTCCTCCTGCTTTAATTAATTCGACTGGAATATTGTCTATTCCTGGTGATTTGAAATTTTTCAATTTCTTTACCGACATCTCGATCTCGATTCGCTAGGTTCGAGAATCCACGGTTCTGCGGTATGGATTTCAAATTCCTCTGTTTGCTCTCCGTTGTGTATACTAAGATGTTTGTCGAAATAACTTTTCCACAGATCGACAATTTTAGTCGGATCCGCCTGAAAATCTCCATGTTCATTTCTAATCATTCCTAACCTCGGAATAATAATAATAGGCCGAAGAGAAAAACGGTACTGGTATAATAAATTACATTGAATATCCTGTTGCTCTGTAAAATAAATAAACATTTGAGTTACAATTGGTAGTGTTAATTTCAATCTCAAAATCGTCAGATTCCCGTGGCCCACCTATAGTTATTATACAGATATAGATTACAATGCATGTATGTAGAAAATAGTTTCGCAGTCTCTGTTTTGCAATGAAGTACAGTACTATTAACGTCCTTGAAATAATTGTAAATACAACGATTGTAACTTTTACAGAAAGATGCGTATCACCATGGTAAAGTTAATTTTGCTCTTGTAGCGACACAAAGTTTTCACATTAGGCCGGATTTTCACGTACGTGCTCGCCGCGTGTTTGCTTATGATTTGTATAAGTAACCAATAGCAATACTTGAGTACAGTGATTCCGCCATACATCCTCCCCATGGGGGGTATCACTTCTCCAGATTATCGAAAGCACCCTCAACTTTTTTTTTCGGCTAAAAATTAATAGGCACCGTGTAAAACTCCAGTTACACCCTCCCAATTTTGACTTTACACATCCCAAACTGAATATCCTGGCGGAGTCCCTGCTTCAGTACGTGTTTAAATTGGATACTCATGCAAATCGCAAGCGAAGCACGTGGCTAACGTGTGAATGAAAAGCCGGCCTTGGCGTCTAGGGAAAGTACACTGGAAACATCTAAAGCACTTTTGATATCTAGCAAAGATAATAAGTGTAGTGGACATCTAGTTATATCTTGTTCTTTAAGATGTGCGATGTAAATAAACTTTCCAAATCGTTACTCGCTATCTATTTCAGGCCTTTCGCCTGGGGTTTAGTTCCACTTAAATCAATTTTCTTTCACAAAACATTTCATATATGCTATTTTGTACTTTATTCGACATTTTTTCAGAGTTTAACGTACTGTGCTTCCCATCTTCCTTCACTTGTTTTTTTTTTTTAACTTTTTCACAGATCCTGTGCCGAAAAAGCGTGAGTGACCCCAAGCGGATGAGTGAAAGTCTGGTTAGATATTATTATTATTATTATAATAACGTAGAAGCAACGAAGTTCCCGGCCACTTCTGTTCCAATTACTTTCGGCCGGTGGCCATGTTGTTTCTAGTGTACTTTTCCTAGATGCGTGTGTTTTTATCAAGGATGTTCTAATAGATGATTTGTTTTCAGCTATCTCATGCCCAGCGAGAGACTGATGCCAAAAAAACAACCGAGCATCGACCAAGGCGGCGCACCAGATTGGCTAGCAGACAAGTACAAAGCTCCATCTTTGGTAGCCGAGAACAACGTTTTTGATTGGAGCAAGTGGACTAACTGGGCGGGGCTAATCTCTGACATATGTTCTTGACTATATCGCATTATAACATCCTTGGTTTTTATTCATTGCAATCCAAAACTCGTCCACGCCTGCCCCACAGTTGAGTTGAACTTCCTTTAACTGCGATTTCTGTGAGTAGGTAATAAGGCGATACTGGCTACTTAGCCAAATGACAAGCAATGCATGCGGCTTACGCGTGCATGAAAAACCGGCCTAAAATACAACCACGCTAACGACGTTCCAAGTAATGTTAATGAGATAGTTGCAAGAACGAAACTTTGTAAAATTAACATGTTAAGGAAAGCTAGGACTAGATCATAGAGTTAGAAATAGAACAGAGAGTGCTTTCATGGCGTCACATGAAGCCAAATTTACGGTTCAGCGGCAGCCTTAATGTGTAGCCCATTAGAGTCCCTCTATACCGAGTACTATGGGTCAGTCGTTGACCTTTTTGAAACGCACATTTCTGTCGTGTGACTACAATGTATAGCACAGCACATCTGGGACTTTTTAAAGCATTTTGAAATTGTCAATTCTCTGCGAAATAGCTGTCTTTTCGAACAACGATAGCTATTTTGGAGGTTTCATTTGACATGTGCGCTTCTCATTAATAACTTTCTCTTCCTACAAGAAAGAATGAGAAGGCAATACTCGGTATAGAGGGCCTCTAAATAAGGGCCAGTCAATGTGGTGGAAGTGCCTTGTCCCTTCCGTCTTTTGGCTTCATTCCCACACAGAAAACAGCCTCATGCTACCTCTGTTTTATTCCTAACTCTATGGGGTCGATATTTGCCTCGAAATACAATTAGGAAACTACTTGCGAATTTCTTAATTTCTCTTAATATTGTATTTGACTAAAAACACCTGTGATTTTGTCTTATTATGTATTGTGTAAACTAACGAAATGTAACCAAACCTGGAAGCCATATTATGCGTGGACGTGGATGCGTGATCCATTCACAAATTCTGCCACAACACTTTCATTTGATTCATATTTCTCAATTTCAGATTCAATAAGTGTGACGGAAAGTTTTTTTTTTTTTTTTTTTTTTTAATGTGTGTGCTCTCCTTGCGCAAAACTTGTATGCTCGTGAATACAAGCAACTTTCGTTTCCTCAATTCGTATGCATAGCGCACACCGGTGGAGCGTACATGAAAAGCTGCCCTATATCAGAAATTGAGCTGTTACCATTATGTCAACAATTTATCTCAGAAAAGGGTTCGACGTGTTTCCGGACAAATCTATAATTTGCTTAGAAATGTTATTTCTTGGGTCATACATATCATAATGATAAATCTATACTTTTAAAAGAATCTGTATATTATAGCAATGCGTCCTTGTATCCATCTTGACTAAAGACACAGATTTCTGACAGGGTTGAACGGCACAGATTTCTGACAGGGTTGAACGGGCTGATTATACTTTAATAACTACGAAAAGAAAATAAAGCGTAACAGTTTCGGAAATAGTTACATCACCTCTTTCTTCAGACTGTACTACACAATTCAAGTGCATGTAGGTCAGAAATCTGTGTTTCTTTATTTTTAAAAAAATACTTGTTAGAAGGGGGGAGAAGATTGAGGTAATGTTGGTAAAAATAGAATTTCCTTTAAAAACGTTCATACGTTTACTTAATACTGCCGAAGGTAGCAATGTTCTGGCGCGTGCCTAGGAAAACATAGCTCCGCAGGTGTTAGGAAGGTGCAGAAAAAGTGTTTTGAAAAAGGTGACGAAGCATGTCGACTAACAACAGTGTGAGTGTTGCAGGCAGAAGGTCGAGTGCAACGTAAACCAAGGTCAAGTGTAAAATGTATATGGTTGGGTGCCCATCCAAACAACAAAAGGTGGAATTGCGAAATCCTCACAAAAATAACAGGAAAAACAAAAGAAATATTTCAGCAAACGAGCGAACAGGCGGACGGAAGGTGGAGTACGAAAATCAAGAGGGCTGGGGGGGAGGGACAAACTCGTCTTTCTTGTTTCATGGAAAAAAGATAACTTCGCCAAGTATGGTTGAGATAGAGGGACACGATGGGAGAAAAGAGGAGATGAGAATTTTATGGTAGGATGGTTGCATATAAGGTCGATATTTGGGCGCACAACAAAAAAGTCTGAATAAATAATGTTGCTAATAATTGGCCTGATATGCGAAATAGTAACTAAATATTTTTATAATTTAAATCTTTCCGAAATTAGAGATTTTATCTGAATTCATCTTCGTTTAATAATCCTCTCAAAGTAGTCTTTGTCATAATTTTCAAAATTAAATTTTGCAATTTTTTCAAGTTCTATACAATTTTATATCGATCACATTACAACACTTAAAATATGCCCTGGGTGAATTTGGCAGAAGAAAGTGTCGTGAGCAGGAGAGTGAGGAAAGAAGAAGTAAGATAGAAGCATAAGGAAGAAAGAAGGATAAATAAAGGAAAAATAAAGAAAGTTGGAAGGAAAAAGTATTCCGTATAAGAAATGAACCAAATGCAAAAGGAAGGTAATCATGGGTAAAGAATTAATGAGAGAGAGAGAATGAAAGAAAAGTAAGAGTATGGACAAAGAAATAATGAATCCAAGCAGCAAGGGAGAAAGAAAGAAAGAAATACAGAAAAAGAAACAAAAACAAAGTAAAAAAGAAGGAAAGAAATACAAAAGAGAAAAGAAGAAAGCAAAAGTAACGGAAGAAAGAAAAGATGAAACAAAGTAAAAAAGAGGGAAAGACATACAAAAGAGAAAAGAAGAAAGAAAGCAAAGTAACGGAAGAAATAAATAAAAAAACAAGAAATAAAAGATGAAACAAAGTAAAAAGAAGGAAAGAAATACAAAAGAGAAGAGAAGAAAGGAAGCAGAAGTAACGGAAGAAAGAAATAAAAAGGAAGAAACAAATATGTATGACTGAAAAGAAAAGCATGGGACTCTCATATACAGTCACTTTATAAATTCTTGAATTGGCGCGCCACATGCTTTTCTTATTAGTCATGCATAAACATTTTTTTTTTAGTTTTTAGTACGAATTGTTTAAGAAAAGTTTGTCTTTAAACAGTTTTTCTTCCTATTTTTTTCCGAGTTATTTGGGTATATTTATACCTTTTCTCAAGATAGTTTTTTGACCCAAATCCTAAAGTGTTCTGCAACCAGTTAAGCGATCGACAGATCGTTGCAGGCTAATATTTATTTTAGGATTAAGAAAGAAGTCCATATTAAAACATGTTAAAATATATAAATATATGAAAGTAACAATGGAATATTGTATTGTCACCCGACTTACGTCGCTGTACAAAATATCACTGTTGTAGGACGTCGGAAAATGAGTTAACGTTGCAAGATTTGAGGACATCTCGAACCATCTTGAACTAAAGAAAAGAATGTAAAAATACGAATGTATGATTAAATGGGGTGCTGAGAAAGAATTAAATAATTGGTTGTTGGCGCCACGCTGTAGAGAAAAGCTGAGAATCACGTCACTATCAAAAAGGGACTCGCATTGAAGAATAATAATGGTGGTTCCTGAAGGTATACGTACCTAGATATCCCATAGGAATTTTTTCAGGAATAATCCCTAGAAGTATAGACCTAATGTTGACATGGGATGACACCTTCGACTTAGGCCCTGGCCGACCCATTCCCTCATCCAGTCCCCTACCCTATCCCGGCCTGAGTCATAGATGCCTAAAGGCCAAAAATAGATTCAAATTAACGTAAGAAAAACTACGTAAGATATAAACAAGTGTATTGCGATGCGATCTTGAAAGACGAAAATGATACAGCCACACGAAAGATTGAGGTGCTGTAATAATTAGAACAGGAAGGCAGAGAGATGATCAGAAAGACGGAAAGAAGCATAGAGAAGAGGAAGGAGTTAAAATAATGAACTGGAATAGTGGACTAGCGATAAGCTAAGAATGAGAAGACCAGCTGGGGGAAGAGGAGACAAATTGAAAAAGATATAACAATTATAAAGTTGTATCTTTTGTAACGACTTTTGATTTCATAATGGTTCGTGGTGTCCTCATATCTTACAACCAATGTTAACTCATTTCCCGACGTCATAGAATGATGACATTTCGCACAGCGACGTAAGTCGGGTTACAGTATAACATTCCATTGCTATTTTCATATATTTCTATATATTTAAAAAGCACATTTTAATGTTTTTATGAATATTTTTCTTTTTTATTTATGAATTCGTATCCTCATACAACTCTGCAAAGAACAAAGAGTGTTTTCTGGAGTTAGTCTAATATTTGAACACATCTGTAGTATGAGAGTTTTTTTTAAGATTGTTCATTTTAATAGCGAGTAACCTGTGATTGGTTAAAAATCGTGTACATTTGATCTCCCGGAGCTTTTCAACTCACAACGTTTATGGTTAAGTTTTTGCAGGAGGCTGTTGGAGAGTTCAAACTGTTGTGACATTGTAGTGTTTTTTTGTTTTGCTGCGTTACTAATTCCAAACATAATGTGCAAGAACAGGAGAAGGTTAATATAGCCGTGAAAGACCTGCCGCTTTCTTCAGAATACTGATGATGAAGTAGTCTATAGCAAAACATAACCGCAAGCGGAGATGTACGATCTTTCTGGCGGCTTTTTTTTTTTTTTTTTTTTTTTTACAGTGACACTCGCATCTTAGAAGATAAATGTCTTCATTTCGAGTCCGGCCACCTGCTTCCTCTGATAAACAATTTCCTTTTTCCTGTTGCCTATTACATACTTAAAACATCCGCAGACAGATAGGCTGGCTTCATGTGTCATCGGATGCAACTAGTCATAAACCCTTCTCTGATTCAATTAAGTTATTCACACATTGTATACTTACAGATTGTGATAGGATGAAGCGGTTAATGCACTTTACGAGGAGATGCAGATGGCCCATTAAAATGGTGCTGGATTTCTCAACATTATATTAGTGTTAGTTGGCGCTACGGCAGTTGAATCTTTAAGATTACTGTTATCAGATCTTTTAGTAGAATTGCGGTCCTTGGATTCTATGACCATACTTCTATTCTTGTTTTTTCTTTGTTTATTTAAGGTAATTCACAGTATAACTAGTACGTCCCCTGTGTGATGTAAAAATATATTTTCTCTAGTATATATACAGGGTGTAACTTAATTAACGTAACAAACTACGGGAGGTGATTCCTGAGATCAAAATAAGAAAAAAGTCCTCTGGCATATTCTCGAATTCCGCTTTCCTTCGGCCGCCTCTAGCTCCGAAATAATGCCAAACTTTTTGCTTGTATTCCTAGGACCTTCTTTCTTGAATTTGAATTTCATTTATGGCTTTTAGGCATCTAAGGTTCAGGTCGGACCTTCGTTCTTGTTTTGGTATCAAGAATCACATCCCACAGGTTGTCCATATCTTTCTGTTCAGTCAGCAGTCGATTTTGGATTTCAAGATGGCAACCCCGTATCTCTTACACGAAGCGGAATTAGAGAATACGCCAGAGGACTTTTTTCTTGTTTTGATCTCAGGAATCACCTCCCGTAGTTTGTTACGTTAATTAGTTACACCCTGTATTATACAGCGTATTTTAAAACTACACTGATAATCTTCGAGGGATTATAGTATACGCCCCACCCCCCAAAAAATAAAAATAAAAAGATAAAAGAAAGAAACAAGATCCAGTCAACCGGCTGCAAATTCGGCCGCGTTTCGTAGCTACAGGTTGCCGAAAGCGTGGGACAATGAACTTTAGAGATTCATTTTATTTCTAACACAACGACCAATAGAGCTTATTCTGCATGGTGCCGTCAAAAGACGGTATATCTGTACTATCCAAAACTGCAAGGGATTCCCCAAAGAAAGTAGGAGGATTTCCAGCAATCAGGAAACCCGCCAGAATTTTCAATTTGGGGGGTGTAAAGTCAAAATTGAGAGGGTGTAAGTGGAGTTTTGCACGGTTTCTATCGATTTTTTACCGTAAAAAAATAAAGTTGCGGGGGGAGGGGTCTTCAGAATTTGGATGACACCCGCCAGAGGGAGAGTCTAGCGGAATCATTGCCAGAAATTCTCTGAAAGAAAGATGGAGTATGATACGCATGAATAGGTCGGCTTTGCACCAGGAAATGATAATTCTTTTGTGCCAAGTAGATTCCATATGCCAAACGATTTTTAAAAAAATGCATGGTTGCATAAAAATGAGGAGTAAGAATTGCATACTTTCAGTGGCGATGTAAGGCAATCTGGGGCCCGGAGCAAGTGAACTTAATTGATGCCCGTTCGCGAACACAATTCTGAGTGCTCACTGTTATTGTTGGCCGGAATATCTTATTTTTCGTTATTCCGAACCCAGCGGGAAAACTGGGGGCCCCATAGGGACTCACTTACCAAGACAGATATCTTCTCGTTCACTTTCATGAGAATGGTTATTTAGATGATGGAGTCGTTATACAGTCAAGCGCACAAGCACAAGTAAGAATCCTGAGATGACATAACTATTACGTCACCGACCACCATCGATGTGTTCCATTGATTAATCTTAACAAGTGATTATTCACTTGTGTCAGCGACCGGAAGGAGCCATTCATGAGATGGGGTCCGGGGCGAGGGCACCGTTAGCTTCCTCCTTGCGCCGCCACTGCATACTTTCATCGAACGTTTTGTTCATTTGTTATCAAAGAGATTGAATATCATTGTCCGATTGGAGCCGATGATGACATATGTCATTTTTACTTATACGGAAAGTCGTTTAATTCATGCTCAATTTGACCTGCCCCTACTTCAAAAAGAAATCCGGACCCACTTTCTTTTAGGAACCCTTTTCCCTCCCAACCATCGCACATTTTAAAGAGCAGATTTAAAATCTTTGACGGTACCTTGTCGCAACATCTCTAGTGTTCTTGGTGTTAGAGATATGAAGCTCCAAAAGTTTATTTTCCTACGCTTTCGGCAGCTTGTAGCTCCGAAACACGGCCGAATTTCCACCCGGTTGACTAAAAGGCTGGATTTTCTGAAAGCTTGCTTTGCGTGCGATTTGGGGGGCCAATTTGAAACACGCATTTTATTGCGTATTTTATAGTAAGGTAAGTGTAACACGTGTTTCAATTGACTACGGACCCAAATCGCACGCAAAACAAGCAACGCAAACTTTCATGAAAATCAGCCCTAAGGCTTATGTTTACTACTATTTTGTATACTATAATCTCTCAAAGTTTGTCGGTGTTGTTTTAAAACAGTCTGTATAGAATAGAATATAGTTGAATAAGTGAGAATAAAGCAGAGTAGAACAGAATAAAATTTAGAGCTGAATACAATAAGCAAGATCAAAAAAGAAGAGTATCATAATTTGGACTCGGACAATCATCCATTTTGCATATTGCATAATCCAACGACTTTTTGGAAAAAGCATGTTACATATGCAATTGCGTATATGAATCATTTTCATCATCATCCTTATTCAGCCATTTTGACCATTTCCATCTTCTTCACAGTCTTGATCACGTCTTCTATTGTTTGAGATCGAATCTATTCATTTGTTTTCCTGTCCCTCTTAGTTACTCCTAGTATGCATCTCTCAGTTGCTCTTTGTGTGACTCTTATTCTTCGAATCTTCGTTCATTCAAGGTCCACATTTCACAGCCATACAACAACACAAGTAAGACACACAGACTAAACCTAATATACTCGAGACACATTGGTAACCTAACCTGCTTTTGAAAAAAAAAATCAATTTTCAACCAACCAAACGATCGAGCTAAACATCGGTTTCAATTGTCTCCATTAGTCATCTTGGCATTCGATGTTTTCAGCTGTTCTTGGTCCTTATCAACTATACACCAAGTTTCTCCTATCTTTCTTTTCAGCTTGCTGGCAAAGACGTATTTAGGAGGTGGGCCCGGCCCCGGACACCCCCCAAAGTCAAAGTTTGACACAGAATTATGGGAAGTCCGTGGACCTCTTCCAAAACTAACTTCTCGATACGTGCCTGCTAGTTGGTTGTACTTTTTTGTACTTAAATATAATTTGAGACCTACTGAGTGCAGTGCACGTAGTCATAGTTCAGTTGGTAGAACTTGGCATTCGGAATGTCCTGGGAACAACCCCAGCAGCTGCCTATCCTGAGTCCTGACTGAGGGTTTTCCAGGGCTTCACCTCGTTCACACCATGGAAATCCAGGAATGCTACCTACTAACTAGGTTCTGGCCAAATATTTTCCCAATATCCAGTGCCCCATCTTATCGCGACCTAAACCTGAGATGCCTAAAAGGTATAAATAAATTCTAATTCAGTTTGAGATTATATTTGAAACTCTCCATACTAAATTTTTACATTCTTTTCTTTAGTTCACAATGGTTCGTGGTGTCCTCAAATCTTGCAACGTTAATTTAACTCATTTCCCGACGTCATATAATGATTAACTTTAACATGACGTCGTTAAGTCGGGTGACAATAAAATATTCCATTGTTACTTTCATTTAAAAAGCACTTTAGGATTTGGGCCATATTATATTAGCTAGAGAGAAAAAATTCGAACATCGAAATAATTAAAATAATAATAATAACTTTTTAAAGACATACTTTTCTTAAACAATTCGTTCTAAAAAGTAAAAAATAATTTTGTTTATGCACAACTAAAGAGAAAAGCATGGGACGCGCCAATTGAAGAATTTATAAACTGATCTTATATGAGAGCACGCCTCATGCTTTTCTTTTTAGTTATGCATAAACAAATTTTTTTTTTTTTACCTTTTAATGCGAATTGTTTAAGAAAAGTATGTCTTTACAAAGTTTATTATTATTTTTATCTGGTTTGTTAGTTCTTCAGAACTTAATTGAGCAGAATAAAATAGAATAGAGTAGACTGGATCAGAATACAACAAAATATAGTACCTCAGAATGGAATAGACTGCAAATAAAAACCTTTTTAAATTTTGTTTTTGTGGACCATTTTAGTGACTATCCACACACATGTATGTCCCAGCCGGGAAGACTGTAATTGCGTAGAATACAATGGAAGAGAAGAGACATGAAGATATAAAATAGCAAAATGTCTTTATTGAAACTACGTTTCTGACTGTTATAACGCCTTAAACGTACAGTTGATCTTTGTTATTGTAGTGGGTGGTCAGGAACTATATTCTAGGTGCCCTCCCGGCATTCACTTCCATTCAAGAGCTTATATTTTAGCAATCTAGGTGAAACAGAAAAAACTGTAAACGTCACTTAGGAAGCTAGACGTGAGTGGAACAGTAGCCGCGCCCCCTCCCCAGTGTTTTTCCGAAGGTAACGATCGTAACTTTTGAAAAATCAACGTTTTATAGGACCAGTGTCCAGTCCCTCTGATAAACAACGATTAGTTTTATTCAGCTTTTTTTTTTTTTTTTTTTTTTTTTAATTTACTGTCCGAAAATGAAATTTCCCTGCCAAAACCTGGGAGAAGATGCCTTCAAATAAAACCAGGACTG
This sequence comes from Lepisma saccharinum, assembly GCA_022664845.1. Taxonomy (NCBI): domain Eukaryota; kingdom Metazoa; phylum Arthropoda; class Insecta; order Zygentoma; family Lepismatidae; genus Lepisma; species Lepisma saccharinum. Next base: position 5,207 of record JAGDQP010036611.1, on the reverse strand, counting down.
ATTCCTTCGCTTGTTATCGTTTTAAATCTGTCTTGTATAAAACTGCCAAAAATTGGTCTGTACCTGGAGATAGTTGAGCAGACCTCCTAGTCGGTAGCGCGCTCGACTTCTGTGCGAGCGAACTCGGGTTCCACTCCCGATGGGCTCAAAATTTCGGTGTTGTCCCAGAACTGTGAGGACAATCGCGGGAGCTACTTCAATAAAAGAAGTAGCGGACTGTGGGCATGAAAGTCAGACACACGGCAACGAAGAGGCGTTGCGCTGACCACGTAACCTTCTACTTGAACGTATAATACAGCCATCTGACAGACCAAGGCCCTTAAAGGGCTGTCACGCTAACCAGTTTATTTTTCTTAAAATCTGAAAATAGTTAAACAACAATAAAAAATACATCGGACCGGTATTTCCAAGTTGCGGGCCCCATTGAGTGATGGCCTGTGACTAGGAGAGACCTGGCTTCCACTTGCAGTCATAGTGGGGCCGCGGTGGCTTAACGGTGAAACACTCACCTCTGGTACTTGGGGTTCTCAGTTCGATCCGGCTCGTTTCGTGTGGGCTTTGTGGTGGAAACACACCGTGTGTGTTGGTTTTCTCAGGGCCAATTCCCCCATCATCATCCATTCGACATGAACAATTTGAATTTGGCCTTCAGGTATCTAAGGCTCAGACCGGGATAGGGTAGGTGAAAGGACGCGGAAACGAGTTACCATCCGGGCATTTGCCTGGTGTGATTGAGTAAAGCCCTGGAAAAAAATGTCGGGATGGTCGGCCGCCGGAGCCCAGGAGCTCCCGAATGTAAAGCCAACACACAATCGCCAATATCTATTCTTTTTTCAACATGTTATCGTATACACACTACCACGTCTTTGATAAACGCTAGTCGGCCGGAATTGCTTCAGGAAACAAAAATCGAAGAAAAATGATGATTTCTTCCGCATAATCACAGCACCAATGCTGAGTTCACAATATTAAAAAAGAAAGTGGGGGAAGTGGTCCACCCATCCGTATATTTCATAGGGCTTACTAACTGCTGTGGGTGTACAAGGTCTCCATAGAAACCAAATGGTAAGCATTCCGTCTGTAGTAGTAGCAGCAGCAGCAGACTTCCTGTTCCTTTCTCCACCGGACATTGACCTGATTCCGAGAACTGTACTCGATTTTCCTTTACAATTAAGTCAACGGACGGGCTGACTGATTGGGATTCCCCTGCAAATATCATGAAGCTAAAACGAAAGCACGTCCCGCTCGTTCGCTCCCTTCGTCTACGTCAGAATAGAAAAAAAAAAAGAATGCAGTTTATCGATTCCGAATATATTAGACGCAGGTGGCAACAGGTAAGATTTTTTACAAATGCGACGCAGCGGATAAAAGAACTCAATTGTTAATTCATCACCATGACCTCACAGTGTGCTCTACTTTTCGTCACTTATTTTTAAAAAAATCAATACTGACAGTTCTTAAGATTTTCTGGTTTCAGCACAAAGATTTTTTTTCCTTTTTCGTTTCTTTGTTTATTGAATGAAAAACCGGAAATAATGCTTTAAAAAAAAGAAAAATATTACGTTTCCACGTGGTTCTATTGTGGAGCTGAGCCGATACCATAAAAGGAATTACCTGAACGTCGTAACAACTTCGAGATGATTAAACTGGCTGCATCCTGTGTCATCCCAAGCTCGTGTTGCTTCCCGCTGCATCTAACCTTACTCTTGCTTGGAGGTAAATACAAATAGGTGTTGTGTATGAGCGTCTCTCTGTATGTGCATGTTGATGATACGTTATGTTTGTTTCTTAAAAATTCTGTCACGCATCTACATAATTAATTTTTACGACAGTTTTCTCACCTCACGCTTGAAATGACGCTCTGAACAAATGTTATTTTAATCCACAATTCTTTTTTTTTTATTGTAAAAAAAACGTCATTTTACTGTAGCTTACAATGCCTTCAGGTTCACTAGCTCCAGTGACAATTTCAGAGGGGGGCCCGGGGGGAATCCCCCCCTCCGGATCAAGTCTCTCCTTTTAATTCTCTATTGTCAACACGATTCTCTATCTGCGCTTACTAGAAAACAAAAATATTAAAATTAAAAGATAAACAATTATTACAAAAGAATTAAAAATTAAAATTTCCCTAGTTTTAATCTCAAAGTGAACGTTCCAATTACGCTAGTAGAAATACAGCTTCAAAGCTTCTTGGATGCATTTGGGAGTTTTAGATAGTCAGGATGAATTTCTTCACAACCGACGTTAGTCCTTAATTGGAGACGAATCAACGAATGTTAAAAATCAGAGTGAATTGTCTTTGTTTTCTGCGTTATATTAATTGCCCCCGCTCCTTCTTTTGAAGTTCGAGAGAGATTTTTTGTGCGTGGTTGAGACCATTTAGAGAGCATCACGTCTCTTAGTGATCCACGGGGCAAGTGAAACGAGATGCATAAGAAATAAATAGAAGCTTGAGAAAGGGGCATCAGAAGTCAAAAGGAGGTGTTCTTGAACGGTCGAAGATAAAGCGAAATGTTTGAAAAATGTAAAACAGTTTGTGGAAAGTGTGATTAATGAACTGAAGCAAAGATTCAATGATTAAGGTTGATCTAAAGGCCGACTTAATGTGAATCTCGAAAGCTAGATGGCGCTCCAATCGCCCCATCTCTTTAATGGGATTTTTTTGTTTTTTTTTAATTTCAAAAATCGATATAGACCAAGAATGAACTCCTTTCACGATATCCAAAGTAGGGAAGAAAGAACATGGGAAAACGAAGTACATCCGCATATAAGATTTTCGATTTCATTGTTAACCATTGTTGAAATCAAACTACTGTTGCCAACAATATTCAGCTATAGTTCATCACTAAATTGACATAAAATCACAAGATTTAGCACAAACGTGTAACACACCAATCCTCAGGACATACGCATTCTATATTTTCGATATGACTTATCGTTCATTGTTAAAACAAAGGTATTGTTGACAACAATGCTTACATAGATCTTACGACCAACAACTACTACAAATACACAAATCAGCACAAATATGCAAGATTAGAAACCAAGGATTACAGAACTTCGACAATTTCATTTGATCAACTATTCATTGTTAACACAAATGTATTGTTGTACAACAATGACCGGCAATAACTCACAGCCAAATGCAGATACAAAATCAAGATTTGGATTAATTTCACGATATCCAAAGTAGAGAAGAAAGAACATGGGAAAACGAAGTACATCCGCATATCAGATTTTCGCTTTCATCGTTAACCATTGTTGAAATCAAGCTATTGTTGCCAATAATACTTATCTATAACTCATCACTAAATTGATATACAATCACAAGAGTTAGCACAAACGTGTAACACACCAATCCTCAGGACATACGCATTCTATATTTTCGATATGACTTATCGTTCATTGTTGAACTCAATGTTTTGTTGACAACAATTGTTACATAGATCTTACGACTAACAAATACTACGAATACTGAAATCAGCACAAATATGCAAGACTGCAAAATCAATTATTACAGAGCTTTAAAAATCCATTTGATCAACTGTTCATTGTTATTGATCCAGCTTAGTGAAATTGATCCAGCTTAGTGCTTAGTTTCAAGATTTTGATACATTCTCACAGCTTAGTGAAAGTGAGTGTAAAGAACTTTGGGCTATTTTTTGGAATCAATGTTGTTGCTGCTGTTATTGCATACGTTCTTTTAAATATATGGCACGCAGTAAACCTGAAGATTTTGTAACAGATGTTCCTTCTTTCATTCTAAAGGCTGGTATTTGTCACAGACTCTTAAACTTCTCGCCGAGCGTATGATGTCAAGGGCGTCCATGTTGTGATTTTCATAGGGGGGGGGGGGACAAAGATAAAGCGACAGTTATCAACATATTATTCACAATAACATGTACAAAATTAAGGGTGCAAAAACTTAAAAAGAACCATGCCATGAAGTACATAAAACATACCTTAAATATACTAGAAGTTGATTGGGAATACTTAAAAGAGTATAAGGATGTTAATGACTTGGTAAACTTTATGATATTATTTATGTAATATTTGTCAACTGTGAGTCCTGCAAAAGAAACTCTGTCCCACAGTATCCGTGTTGTTTCACTAAAGGCATTATTACAAACCTCAAGGTTAAAACAATTTATCATAAGAGTCTACATACAACATTGAAAATTCGAAACCATACTATCTGGATTGCATAGGGAAGTCAAGAAAGATATAAAAATAGCCAATAAGATCTTTATATGAAATTCTGAAAATAATAGCAATAACGATCCAGGCCAAATGTGGAAATTTATTAAAAACAAAACATCTTCCCCCAAATATGTTAAAATTTGAAGGTCGGGGATTTGTGTGACAATGAAGAAATAGCTCATATGTTTCCACATTATTTCCAATCAGTATTTGTTTCCTCTTCTCAACCGTTCAGTAATTTTGATAGTAATTCTAGGGGTTACGAAGAAACACTGTCTGTTGGCGAAATACATTTGAATGAAATAGAAAAGGCTATCAAGAACCTAAAATTCAAAACAACAGTTGGATCTGATGACACACCCTCCTATGTAATCAAAGAGTGTATTGATATATTGAAATATCCCCTATTGATTGGGTTCAACTTAGCACTAAAAACGTATATTTTCCCTAATAAATGGAAATCTGCTTTAGTTTGTCCTATACCTAAAACAAACGACAGACGAGAAATTACCAACCACAGGCCTATAGCAATCTTGCCTATCTTTGCAAAATTCTTTCAACAGATTGTATATCAACGAATTATTAATCATGTAAAGTCAGTTATCTCAATTAAACGAAGGAAAGCAAGTCGATGTAATTTATATTGACTTTGGAAAGGCGTTTGACAGAGTTAATCACAAAGTATTAGTAGGTAAATTAAATCACTATCACTTCTCTCCATCTTTGATTAGGTTCATGCGTTCGTATCTAACCAATCGCAGAATACATATCTGATGAATATACAGCACTGTCAGGAGTCGCACAAGCTTCGAACCTTGGACCGTTGTTATTCATCTTGTTCATTAATGGCCTACCGGAATTCATATCGGATATTGAAAAAGTGCCATTTGCAGATGACCTCAAAACATATGCTAAAATTGATTCCATGGAAGATGCCATAAGACTACAGCATGGCCCAAAATGCCATAGTTTAGACAACTTGACCACCTATCAATGAACTTTGTCAA
>JAGDQP010036610.1:0-18983 GCA_022664845.1 Lepisma saccharinum | reverse complement strand
CGAATGGCCTTGTCAATCGAACTATGTGTGGGCCTCATGGGGCCCAACTTTGGTTTTATAAATGGGAACACCCACTTTTTATTACATATTGTATATCTACGGAAAAATAAATCAGAATACGTCCTGTTTTTTCTCTGTGGTAATCTCTTTGTGCCTCACCTATTTGTGTATAAAATTTGAAGTTGGGTTTCAACGTATTTTCAGTGACCCGCCTGTTCGATAATTCTATTGTTATTCTGCAACTTTTGTCTCTTTCAAATTTTCAAAAACCCACATTCTAACCGAGATATTTTCCCACATTCTAACCGAGTTCCGGAACTTTTGACAAGCACTGTAAAGATAGACCGCGTCGAAAGTTTACGATTTTATTCAAACGCCTTGCAGCTCAAACTGGCAGTTATTTTTTTGTGTGGTAATCTGTTTGTGGCTGACCTACTTATGTACGAAATTTGAAGCTGTGTTTCGAGGTGATTTGAGTGACCCTTCCCTTGTGAGTTCGCTGTTAGTAATGTTTATAGCATTGAAAGCACGTTCACAATTCGCTATGTTACGTGGTATTCATAATAGTATTTGTTCAAGGAATCATTGTGTTACCGAATTCTTTTGTTTAAACTATAATGTTAAGAGTAAAACAGTACACTCCCTGACATAAAAAGGTGCAGCCCACTGTGGCAACTACAGGCTTGATAAGAGAAAAATGTCTACATAGACGTTCATTAAAGATTTGAAGTGACTGTTTTAGATGTATATATTAGCACTTTACATCGTACATGACTGGATGAATTTCCCTTATTAGCTACGTAGAAATGTTTCCTGGCGACGTAGATGAAATACCTTGTCAATACAGTAATGTGACATATTAATATAAATACTTCTCAGTTGCATGTTTCATTGGTAACTCTCACATAGTATTTGTCATCTTGGGAATCGTTTACAATATGTGGATTGAGACCCGAACAAAGGGCGTAACCCCCTCCTGGCTGGTGGAACCCTTGAAAAAAGAAGTTGATTGAGAAACGTATGGAGAGTCAATTTGCTACTGACACTCTTGTGCAAATGTAAGAGGAATGATCATTGATTAACAGTAGTTTAGAAATGACGTTAAAACGACTCTTAAATATTTGGAACTCAAATTACTCAAATGGTTATAGAAATGAAGTGGCTGCATTTTGTCATTTTTCAATCTACGATAATTGGCTCTTAATTTTCTTCCTTTCTCATATGTCGGATTGGGTGTTTCATAAAAACTAACTTTGAATCTTCCATTATGACCCATTAACTATTGTCCCGTTTATAAATTTTGTTTGGATTATTTTACTTTTCTTAGGACGGGGAGGAGTGCTGTTACTGTCCTTCCGTCCTTGTATTAATGTGTTTTATCGTGTTTTAGTGTGTTTATTAATGAAGTTTTATCGGAGGATAGAAACAATATGTTGTTTCCTTTTTGTACTTGTTTGATTAATTATTTCCACTGTAAAAAGCACTGTTAATTGGCTCCTTTGTTTTCAAAAAATGGCATTTATGTAATGAGAAGTTAAAAATAAAATACAGACCAAGATAGCTTTCAATTTTTACATTATGAATTGAAGTATTTTGTAATTGTTTTTAAATAAATTTACTTTTTATATTTTTTATTTTAAAATGATCATAATTGATGTTCTGCTAACAGGCACGCTACTTACTAGTTTGAAGTTCTTTGGACAAGAAGAATCTATAGAGATTTCGCATTGGGCTACATCACGTTATTTTTTGAGTTCCACACTGAAACAAGTTGATCTCCTAAGGGCGGGAGCTGTCGTTTAAAATGGATTATGATCGACTTGTTTCAATGTGGAACTGGAAAATGAACACTGGACCACTTGCACGACTCACACTGAGTATTTATCAGACACACTCGGTCGATTAATCACCATATTATTTTTTTCGTGATCGTGACTACATAATTTGTGCTTAGAGCGGGCGGAACCGGATACTAAACGTACCGGTTCTGAGGGAACCGGATATCGTGTTCCAAGATCTCGATCCAGATACGCAGTTCCAAGATTTCAATATCTGGGTACCAGTGCTGAAACGGGTCACCGGGTCAAGTTTTGGACCGGGTTACTAGGTCGGGCTTTGGACTCAACCTGACGCCGTGACCCGATTTAGACCCGGTAACCCAGAGGGCAAAACACTTTTCCCTTGCGTTTGAACAGTGTTTTTTCAGGGGTGACCAGGACCGGAGTTGTTACCTCTCAGAGCACGAAAAATACGACGCAGAAATGCAAAGCTTTCCAGACCGGGTCATTCGGGCCAAGTTTCAGACCAGTTCGTCGGGGCAATTATATTCGGGTCACCAAAAGTCGGTTGAGCAATATTGCCAACTTTCGACTTCAAAGAGATTTTGGGGCCGATTGGCTCCTCAGCTCTAGTGCGTGGAGTTTTTAGTTCGATTCATGCTCGTACCACGTGGATTTTGTGGTCGACAAACATAATGTGCGTGCGTTTTCTCGAGATACTCTCGTTTCCTCCCACTTTCTTTATCACTCCACCAGTTCTCCCATTCTTATCCATTCGGCGTGAGCCAAAGTTGCCTAAAAGGCTTAAATAAAATTCAAAATTCAATTGAAAGCAATTTTCCACTCATAAGAGAAATTTTGAAATATCATCCTCCATCTGCTTTGGCCTGCGACTTTATTTACGACTTAAAATTTTGTGGGTCACTGATTCTTTTTCTATATCAGTATTAAGTAATTACAAAGATTATATATATTAGTTTCTCTTTTACAACAAGAAATAGCAATATTAGAACGGTCTGCAGGATAATTTTATAAGTTGGCACTCATGTAAATCCAGATGGAGTACTGTGATGATCTTAGTGACATTGAACTCGTCTCATCACCCCCGAATAACATGGTACTATATAGTTCGTGAAGAATTTAGGTTTTTACTTTTCGATATCACAGTTATCATAGACACACACACATACATAAGCCCTTCTTTATATATAGTCAGGTTTACCAGACGTCCCGGTTTGACCGGAACAGTTCTGGGGTTTGAGGATATGTTCCGGCCGGTTTCGTGTTTTGTGCGGGTGAGACGAAAAGTATTGGGAAACACGCACGCGGTCGAGACATCTCCTCACTTATAGATAGGAAAGCCCATTCTCTAAAATTTCTTACATACCACCCGGCGTCAGTCCAGATGAACTAGGAATGGAATAATACTAGCATCTAATGATTATGTCTTTGTTCGACACGGAGAAAAACACGGACTCCAAGATGAATTTGTGATATTACATCTTATTGGTCTGCACGAGATTAAAAGCATAACTATTGCGTATGGTTTACTATCATTACTTCATTTCTAGTTCGGCTGGACTGACACCAGGTGGCATGAAAAACAAGGAGACAATGGGAATTGGCTATCTATAATTATTTATCTATGACTCATAGATTAAGTCATGGATTGAGCTAATTCTGAATCAAACTGAATCAACTGTGTAACTGGCCTAAAGGGAAAGAAATAAGAAACAATAATAAGAGAGATAACACTTAAATATCCCTATATATAAAGCAGTAGTGACGTAAGGATGTATTTCTGATTAACTATATAAAAAATTGCCATGTCAAAGGTTAGCTGTACACCTGGCAGAACATTTTTGTCACCTTCGCACTATTAAGAAGAAAAAAATCGATTAACAAAACTAGAATACACGAGTGCTATACCATCAGAAAGCTCGTCGATATAACACTAAATGTGAAATCTAAGCTGTTTTACTGATTCGTTTTTTTTTTAAATAACCGTATCTGATAAACGGGGACTTCAAAATGTACCATACTACTGTAATTGTCGAGAACTATTGTAACAAATGGTTTTGAAACTATTAATTAAAACAAGCACACTATCAAGAAATTCAGAACTAATGAAATTTGAAATTAGTAATCGTATTGTAATAACAAGTAACCAGGTTTTAGACGTCCAATTTCAATTCGCACATAGTAGATGCCGCTGTTGTTTGAAAATTATTTATACTCAATGTGTATGCCATAAATCGGAAAATAGTGCTTTTCTTGGTAGTAGTCATCAATCAAAAGTATCCAATACAAACATTAACCAAATATAATATTTCTCTTCAAATGCTTAATTCTTTTCCAACTGATCATAAATAAGATGTATTTCACGGTAGAAATAGAGCCGAATGGAACCAAAGAAAGTTCATGGAATTTACATAATGAATTTTTGCTCTTAAGAAAAGAATCACCACCTTAAAGAATCACAGAAGTAGCGTTATCTTACCTCAGTGCCATCTGTTAGCGTTGTGCTCAACTGCGTTCTGAAGGCTAAAGAATCGCGCCAGAACGTTGTCTCGCAAGCATCCGGGCTAGCCTAGTTGGTAGAGCTTTGACTCGCCGACATATTTCTTTTGATGTCCAACCGAGAGTCTAGAAAGTCTCACAATCCTGTTCCGTTACTCGATATTTTATTCCGCCGAAAGGACTCATTTCTCGTGTCATATAAAATCTTAGTTGTAAAGCAAAATCAACAAACCTTGTTGATATTGTTTATTGTCATTATATTAAGAATGAAGAATAACTATACAAGGCGCAAAATGAAGGAGGAATCCAAGTATAGCTATGTTATCCCCGAACATAGGGATCCCCGATCGTTCAAACACAGGGATTATTTTTAAGTATTTCGAGACGTTAATTTATTTTTAATTTACGTAGCTCGGAAGGGGAAAAAATGAAGATTATATTCTACACTGCAAAAAATAGCTGTGTTAATTCAACACAATGCGGTGTCCCAGCGTGAACACTTTTGTGTGTTAGATCAACACAACACACGGTGTTGATTTCGATACTGTGAAAAAAAGTTACAGCTGCAGTGAGATTTGAACATGGGCAGCTCAGTTAGAAGTCGAGCGTCTTACCGACTTAGCTAAATCGTCAGAAAGAAAAGCACTAGATGCAAACGATATTTAGTGAACAACATTAGAATTAAACGACTACACTATAGATTTAAGCAGTGTATGGGTTCAAATATATGTTGCTGAATTCCCAAAACTAACTAAGTTACTTGCACGACTTATTCCTTGGTTTAATCACTTCCTATTTGTCAATAGAGAACCAGAGTTCCCATTCATTGAGAATGTTCTATTTCTATGAAAGCAAGCAAGATGGCGACAGCCAAACACTTCAGCAGCATTACTGCTTTATATTTCGTAACAACATGTCAAATGCTGCGCTTGCTTTCATAGAAATGGAACATATTCTCAATAAATGGGGATTGTGATCCCTAATTGACCAATGGAAACGTGATTAAACCATGGCATAAGTCGAGAGAGTAACTTTGTTTGTGTTTGAGGTTCAGCAAGACTTTTTTAACCTTTATATTGTTTCAATTTAGTACTTTTTATGTCTGACGATTTAGCGAAGTCGGTAAGACGCTTGACTTCTAATTGAGCAGCGCGTGTTCAAATGGGTCAAATCTAGCTGTAGCCGTAACTTTTTTCTCCCAGTACCGAAATCAACACCGTGTGTTCTGTTGATTTAACACACAAAAGTGGTAGTCACGCTGGGACACCGCATTTTTGTTGAATTAACATAGCTATTTTTTACTGTGTATCCTGGTTGGAAGGCCGGATGGAAGGAGATCATTGGGAAGACCGAGACGTCGTTGGGAGAACAATATTAGAAAAGATCTTCGAGAAGTAGGTGTTCTTGATGAAAATTGGCTTGATATTGCCCAGGATAGAATCCAATGGCGAACGTTTGTTACTGTGACGATGAACTTGCGAGTTCCATAAGCTATAGAGTTTGTTAGTTAGTTTGTTTGTTACAGAGAATAAATCCCAGTAAGTAGTTATTATTTTGAGTATAGTGTAGAAATATTAAATCGCTATTTAATAGTTTCATTCAGAGAAGGAAGAGAATAAAGCTGAAAACTCTCTTTTGACTAAAAATAACTATTCAAGAAATAATAGTTATTGTCTAAAGATTTCACCTACAACCCATCTCTACGGTATTTCTGTACCAAATGCATTCAACTCAAACCTGCATATTACGAGACTAAACCTTCGCTAAAGGTTGGCTTTATACTTCTTTTATTCATATTGCGTGTGCAAGCACGCCTACAGACCATTGCTATACTACATGCACTTCACCCAATCGAATATAAATACAGTGTTTTCTTCAGTGTTAGATATATTTCTATTTGAAATTTTACGAGGAGTAATACAGATGACTATTTGAATTCCTCAGAAATATTTGATTAAAAACATAACACAGAATTAGCAACATTGAGATTACATTTTATACATTACTATATCTACAAGATGAAATATATTTTTAAAGAATAAACAGTTTGTAATTGTTATACCTGTACTTTGTGTGTATCGTAACATTAATGGTCCTACCATTTTGCTCCAATATCTCCTGGTTGATTTTGAGGTTATACAATTTTCATAACAGCGTAGGAAATTTTCATCTATGAATAAATATGTACCATCTTGACTCCCTTTCCTTACATTGAATGTAAATTGTGCCCAATTTTTCACTATAACCTTGTTAAGTAATGTTTCTTTGCTTGCTATTTTCATTGTTCTATCGCTTGGAATGTATGGTATTGTGCTGTATGCTAGTGTTTCTTTCCCTTGGAATTTCTCGTTACTTTGTTCTTATGCTTCTTTCGCTTTATTTATTTCTACTACGCTGTACTCATGTTGATTTGTGCATTACTGTGAACTAATGTTTCTTTCGTTTGATATTCTGTGTTACTGTGAACTAATTTCTTTCTCATAATATTTCTACTACTCTATACCGTTTCTTTCGCTTGATATTTTGCATTACTCTGAACTAATGCTTAGTTAGTTTGTTATTATTTGACTTTACACTATACTAATGTTTCTTTCGCATGTTGTTCTGCAGTACTGTAAACTAATTTCTTTCGCTTGGTATTTCTGCTGTTCTGTAGGGGAAAGTTTGCGAATGCCGTACACAATTCGGAAATCTCAAGCCAATTAGAAAATAAAGGACAAGGATGTTCGTTCGTACGTTGTCAAACAAGTTTAATATTCAAACTATTAGTTAACACACAAATGAAAGCGAAATGTCTTTTCGCTGAATAAACAAAAAGATTTGTGTATGCGAATGTGGAGTTGGAGAATCCCGTATACTGGCTGGTAATGCAGTACACGAAGTTGTGTTAGTAGCTAGGCAATAATATTCTCGTTTTTGTGGAACACGTTTATTCACAGTGTTGGAGTGTCGAGATCTTACACATGATTCTCCTGATACTTTTTTTTTTTTTTTAGATTTTTCTTTGTTAGGGATATGCTGCAACTTGATCAGAACCGCCGAGAACTTTTGTCCCGGTCAAAGGCTTTATAGAAATTGCCCTATTATTGTTGTGTTTCATTTTTCGTTTCTGCAGTTTCACAACTACTTTCGGCAATGCTAACGGTGAAAGATCACACGTCGTGTGGGTGCTAGAGTCCTTTGAAAGTTTCATTTTCACTGTGTACGTTATTAGCTGACCACTACACCTTTTTTGGGTTAAAACGATTATACTACGAGAATGGCATGTAACACAAAAACAAACATTTCACTACACTAAATACAGTATTACTACTGACGAAACACATCACACTTAATTATCTCAAGCTCACAGTTTGTCGCGGACAATTATTGAAGATGGCACTGGGGGAAAAAAGTGTAATTTTCACTTACGGTATTTTCTTCGTTTTGATTACGTCAACCGAGACAAAAAGACGAAACTTGCACACGACACTACTCCTGGACGGGGCAACACGAGTAGGGCTGTACCGTTCTCCCATCTCTTGCCGATTTGAAGAAATATGACTGTACGACATTCGCAACCTGTACGGTATTCGCCAACTTTCCCCTACTAATGTTTCTTTCGCTGAATATTGTGCATTACTGTGAATTAAAGTCTTCTTCGCTTGATATCTTGTGCTACTGTGAACTAATTTCTTTTGCTTGATATTTCCGTTACTTTGAAACAATGAACGTTTCACTTGATATTTTGTTAAACTTTATAAAATTGCTAAATTTGAATTTATTCTGTAAACAAATTAATTTTCTACCATAATTGTACCTTACTAACGTAAGCAATACATCTCTTTAAAGAAAAGCATTGAAAATTGGTAGATTCATACACAATCTCAATTTAAAAAAAAATCAACATACATACGAACTCATATTCATGAAAAGGATCGTTTGGAATTGATTGGGTGGATAATATTGAGCTCATACAGTAAATTGTTTCCTTGTTAGATGCATAACATTGCTCACACACACAAAGTTATGAACGTTTGCTGCTTTTGACTCTTAAAATGGGATAAATTGGCGGAAGCTTTTAATGAGCTTGTTGAAATGGAATTTGTTTTCAATTTGCTTTGTCAGGAACAGCTGTAATTTGCGTAGGCAAAAATAGAAATAAGTAACGGTATGAAATTCAAAACTTTACCTGTAATTATGAACGACATTAGAGATACAGGGTTAATGAAAAATGAGTTTCAGTATTCATTATAGCTTCTCCGGAATTTTGTGGCATTGATTCTATTACGTCATACAACAGTTAAATATTCTGAGCATGTAAAGTTTTTAGCAGTCCCGTTCGGAGTTGGTGCCAGACATTACGTTGCATGGGAATAAAAGATTAATAAAATTATATATATATAATAAATCACAGCCATATTCAATCCACTAGTGGATGAGGCTTCTCCCCAAATGGAGGAGTTGGTCTACTGCTACCACGCTGACCAGACTGGTTGGGAGAGGAGAGCCGAAGCTCTCACTGTGATCGCCACTGTCATTTATTCACAGCAGCTCCCCAATTGTCCTCACGATGCTAGGTCAACACCGAAATTTTTGAGCCCCCACCGGGAATCGAATCCGGGACCGCTCGCACTGAAATCGAGCGCGCTACCGACTTTTTTTTAAATCTCGTTTATTTAACTTTCATAGTACATTGCGTTTATTTATACGATTGGGACCATTTATTTTTCGTTTATCTTTCTTAACCTACTTACGGACAACACAGTTAAAGTCACATCCATGCCCGAGGCGGGATTTGAACCCGCTATCCTGGAGTCGCTAGACTACCGCACTAGCCCGCACGACCATCTGGATCGGCAACTAGGCTACGCAGGAGCTTATATATATTTTTAAATAATAATTGTGCCATGTGATATATCAGTCTGTGCTAAAATGTTCCAAGAAACCCAATGACGAAGTCATTTTTGGTATAACTCCAGGCCCGTAGCCAGCCCGGTTACTTAGAGGGAGCAATGACGGGAAGGACGTCAAGGAGCAACACAAGACTATTTATTTATTTATTATTCACGAAATTTATCACGAGGTTGTAGCATTTTTTTTACAAAGAATATACTGACAAATATTACAATACAAAATTCAAGACTACCGAGTATCATCTTTAATGTATATTTTTCGTTTAGAAGATATATATATATATATTGTGTTCAGTAGTACAGATAAATACAAACTATTAATGTATTTGAGGAAAATTCGGTAAAACTGTATATTAAATTATTTGAGAATTACAGAACCCTTATCACAAGTAAGTTATGAGATACTTTTATCTGTAAAAATTTAAAAAAATCCTAACATAAATGAAATAAGCAGACATTATTTTTAACATTCTTTATCCAACAATATTACAATAAAAGAAGTTTACGTGAGCACTTCGCAAACTCAGTGACCAGCTGGTCTAGATCTAGTGCTCGCATAATATCTTTGTTATAAGCCAAGAGAACGAGGGTCCATTTTCTTTCCTGTCCCATGGAGAGGCGTTGGGGGCGAAGGAGAGCCGTTAGATGTGAAAAGGAATTTTCCACCGTGGCCGTGGAAGACGGAATAATTAGAGCAGCTTCTGTAAGCATCTTTAGGCCCGGAAAAGCCTTCCCATACTTCCCAATTTGTTCTGAGAGCTGCTCCAGAGATGTCCTCATCAGTCGATTTGCCAGATCTATTTCCTGCTTCAAATTCTGAAGAATTTTGCAATGGTCGTCTTTGTATTTCACAACATCGCACAGAGGTTTCAAATTTCCTTCACTTCTGTTACCACTTAGCAAGTGTTGAATGGCTCCGATCACAGCCGTCCCTGTCTCACTAAATCTGCTGCGAATTTCTTCAATGGAGAGATCGAGAACTTTATAGAATAATCTTCTCAGCTCATTCTCGTCTTCCTTTCTCTTTTCCAAATTTATGCCTTCCAAATCAACAACCGAATCAGCGAACGTACTGGGGATCGTGCATTTGCGTTTTAATGGTGTCTGAGTCGAAGTGTTCAATGCATATGCCTTCATTGCATCATCGAGGATATTTCCAAATACTTCTACGTCTTGCCGACAAGATCGGAATTATTCCGTTACAGATTCTATTAACTTCACAGCAGCAGCAATGTCCAAATCTCTTCTTTGCAGCAGTGCATTTGCCGGTTTTAGATATCCAAGCACCTTGAACGTGAGTTCCGCAAGGAAGCAGTAGAGAGTAGAGATTTGATGCAGTAATCAGGTAGCTTCAACTTTCAATGAGGCAAGTTCTTCATGGGAACGCTGGATTGCTATCAGCGCACTTAATATGTGAATTCTGTCGTCATGAATCACTGTGACTGTGTCTAGATGTCCAGTCCAACGTTGTTCCAACAATCGCTTTAAACTCTTTCCTGCGTATTCTGCTGCAACGTGTCCTTTGCTGAAAAAGCAATATAGTTGTTGAAAAATATCGAAGAACTCTTTCAGTTCAGGAACTGATTCAATTATTCTAGTAACAACCAAATGCAACTGGTGATTGAAGCAGTGGAGAAACAAAATATTCCTCTTCAAATCCTCATACAACAATGCTTGCACTCCCCTTTTCTGTTCGCTCATGACTGGTGCTCCGTCGTAGCACTGCGATATTATGTTTTCGGTTCTGAATTCTACTTTCCTTAAACAGTCTAAGATGGCATTCTTAATGCTGACAGCATCTTGCTTGCCCAACTTCAGTATAGCTAGGCATCTTTCTTGTACTTTAACGTTCACAAGATACCTAACTGCTACAGACAAATCTTCTATTCGTTGCTTGTCTCTGGTTTCATCTGCAAGTAATGAACAAAATATGCTTTCGTTCGCTACATTCACTATTTTTCTCACAACAGATTCTACCATGAAATGAATTATTTCATTCTGAATATCCGGGCTAGTGTACTTTGCATTGGCAGGGATTGGTTTTGACAATTTCTGCTAATTTCGGATCTTTACGAATACTAAATTCTAAAAGATTTAAGAACAACCCACTTGAAGGTTCTCCGGGTCGCTCACACCCAGAATCCCTCCTGAACGACAACTGATTTAAAGCCAAGAATTGAATAACTTCCATCACACTTTTCACATAGTACCTATTCTTCACAATTACATCAGTACACACTTGTTTCTTAACCTTTTCGCCCTAGTCCTCACGTTTCAGTAGCTCCAAGTAGCAAGCCATGGCGTACCTACGAGTATCAGATTCGGCATGACGAGAGAATCCTTTATTTTTTTTCGGTCGCATGTTTCCAGTCTCTAAACCATTATGTACAAATGAGAGATCACTGTTTCTTGATGGATATTTCCGGCATGGGAAGCAAAATGCAGCATCTAACATCACAGAATACTCGAGCCAGTCTCACGTTTTATACCATATTGGACGAAATCGTCGAATTGCACCAGAAATTTTGGAACCTGGAAAATTTGCAAGATGCGGCTGAGCGGCCTTTGTATCGGCAACGTCTTCTACGACTGCAACACGGCGGAAATCAGATGTTTCACATTTAGTTTCTACTCCAGCTTCTTCAGATATTGATGTGGATGGCACAGCTTCCGAATTAGTTCTACTTCCGACACTTATTGCACTAAAAAATGACTGGATGGATGCTTGTGTCATTTTATGGTATTACGTTTCTTTGAAACGGCATCTTGTCTTACGTCTTAAATGCTTGTAATGGTGCCATTAATGAGGCCTCAAACGCTTGCAATGAGAAAAAATAATATGAGAGATATTGGGCACGTTTAGCATTAGCAACAAGCCTATCATTTTCGAAGAAATAGTAATACGCGCTTAAATTTAATTTTCTTTGGTAAATAAAATAACTAGAGTTTCATACCTGGTTTTTACTAAAACAATTTAAAAGTTCTCGATAGCTTTATCTTTTAGAGCGGGCAAAATATATTTTAGGGCGGGCACTGTCCGCTCTAGCCCTCCCCACTGGCTACGGGCCTGTATAACTCTAACCCTGTTGAAAAAAATGACATGTGAAATTGACCTGGAAAATGTCACATTCACCTAGTATTACGCCTTCTTGAAAATTGGTACTTCCATCTTCCGTTAGTGTATTTAAAACTTTATAGTGCACTTCATGTTGCGACCATGAGGATCATATTTTCCAGCATAACGACACCTTTTCTGTATCCGTTTGGTTTTCGTTCTTTCAACATTTTTTTTTCATCAATCGACTCACACATTCTTCATGTCAATTTCACGTGTCATTTTGTCGTACATGATTGAAGTTACGCCTAAACTAACTTCATCATTGGGTTTCTTGGTTTCCGAACCTGAAATCAACAATAAAATGTTACCCAGAATTGTTGACTTCCGAAATGAAACTAGGGAGACACGTAGGTTCAAGTACTGGTGTCGGTGACCTTGACTAATAAAGTTTTCCAGAGTTTCCTAAGTTTCACCAGACACCGTCCGGACGGTACCAAAACAATGGCTCCAGTCGTTATCTTTCCGTGGCCCTGGAAGAATGCTCTACTATCATTGTTGACTACCAGCGAAACTAATTGAATCGTAAGTTGGAGGAAGGAAATAATCGCCAGAAATAAGAGATCGTACTTTGGCCTGAAACGTTGTTTATTGAATACGTAGGTACACAACTTCAGATCGAAATAAAAAAAAATGTTTACATGATACACAATTTATTTGAGAAACTTTTGGTTCTAAGAAACGGTTTCCGCATTTTTGGCGTTTATTTCCTTTTTCCAACTAACGATTCAATTGCCCTTAGCCCCTACAGTTTACCGATTAGTCATACTTTCTCAAATTATTTCAAATGCACCATACTTGCCCATACGTATTCGCAATAGATTCGTGTTCTCTCCTTAAAAGTCTAAAATAAATAAATAAATAAACAAAAGAAACAAAGTAATCATATTCTATTCTGTTACTCTAATTTATCGTGTCATTTGATCCTGTTATTCAATAGTGCTACTGCAGCGCTGCTAGAGGTGAATGGCATATCGGAACAAAAGAGCAAGAGATTATTTTAATAAGAAAAAATGTTATTACTGGCTGTGAAACAAGTACCGTAATTAATGAAGTATATGCAGGGTTAGAATTTTTAGAAGCAATTTTCATAGGAACAAAAAGGAAGGAAAAAGTGCTAAAATAATACCAAAAAGAGGGGACAAAAAGGGGGACAAAAAAGGGTAAAAGGTTAGCGTGGCATATTTATTTGCAAATCATAGAATGACCAGGGCCTAGTTTGTAGATACGTACCATCCCGGCATTTGACTGCATGGTATGACTGAAGAATATCGTGGAAAAAACCTGAGTCAGGATGTGCGGCCGCCTGGGTTGTTTCCAGGAAACTCAGATTGCTAAGCTATAGAGTGCAGTTCCTAAAAGCTGCACACACGTCGATGTTAAATTCCTCTGAATTTTGGATCCTCGAAGAACATTGCTCAAAGGTATTTCGTAATAGAGGCTGTCGTTAATGTACGCGTATGATCTTGTTCTTTTGATCCTTCAAGCTGCCAATATGTTGTTGTATGCGGCCTCGCTGGTGATTTTCATTTAACGTGATTCCTTGAATCGCAAACAGTGCATCGTATAACAAACAGTTCCATCAGTTTCGATTTAATCATGCTTGAATTCCTGAGTCAGGACAAAAAATCGGGATTCGGACACGTTCCGCACGAGGAAATCTTGCACTAAACTTGTTAAACAACAAATTCACTACCAGGAGAAACCGATTCCAGGGAAATTACTTGTAAAAAGAGAGAATACAATGAACATAGAGGAGAAGGTCCAAATATGGGCTATGGTCCAAATACGGGCTAGTAGACGTTTCAAACTTGTATATGCTTGTATAGTACTGCTGACTAAAGTGAGAAAAAGTTCCCCAAGGACGAAGATGGTGGAGGAATTCAGTTAGTGACAAAGAGTTGGATGCGGTTGATTTATTTGTAATTTTGTATGTTGTACGTGGGAAAGTTTTATCAGGCATCTCTATTTAAGCTTTTTAAATACCACAAAACCAAGCATGAAATGTTTTCTAAGGTAAGTTGTGTTCCTCACAGACAGCACTCTTAGTCAGTATAGAACAAAGAATAAATACCAGGTGTGTAAATATGAAACGGAATTTGTGCATAGACGACGTTAGCTGTCACTGTGGTTACCGTAAAACTGCGTCCTTCGTGCCACATGCTTGTTTTGACTGCTGATAACGATTTGCAACTCACAACCAGACAAGTGTCATGTCATAGTGTAGTGTTTAATAGCGTTGAATATGGCGCAATTTGTACCTACAAACTACGATGTGCGGACAGCATTGATTTTTGTTACTATTTGAAGAAAACCGCTGCAGAATCGCATCGTATGGTTGTCGAAGCTTACGATGATCATGCTCTTCGTAAGTACAGTGCTATGAGTGGTTTAAAAAATTTAAAAGTGGCGATTTTGACGTGACAAACGAAGAACGTGGAAGACCACCGAAAAAGTTTGCAGACAGCGAATTGCAAGCTTTGTTGGATGAGGATGATGCTCAAACGCAACAACAACTCGCGGATCAATTAAATGTGACACGAAAAGCAGTTTCCATACGTTTAAAAGCCATGAGCAAGATTCAGAAGGTGGGAAAATGGGTTTCACATACATTGACTGAACGACAGCAGGAAAACCGAAAAACCCACTTACGAAATTCTGCTCGCCAGGTATAAAAGGAAATCATTTTTCCATCGAATTGTGACTGGTGACGAAAAGTGGATTTGTTTCGAGAATCCTAAGCGTAAAAGATCATAGGTAACTCCAGGAGAACCGGCGACATCGACTGCAAGACCAAATCGCTATGGACGGAAGACAATGTTTTGTGTTTGGTGGATCAGAAGGGAATTATCTATTATGAACTGCTGAAACCTGGCGAAACCGTTAATACCCAACGTTACCGACAACAAATGATCGATTTGTATCAAGCTTTGCGTGAAAAACTACCAGAATATGACCAAAGACAACATAAAGTGATTGTGCTTCACGATAATGCACCCTCCCACACAGCAAAACCGGTCAAGGAAACTATTGCGACGTTTGGCTGGGAAATCCTTCCGCATGCGGCTTACTCACCAGACTTGGCGCCTTCCAATTTTCACTTATTTGCATCCATAGAACACGCACTTGCTGACCAGCGCTTCACATCTTACGAAAATGGGTTGATGACTGGTTTGCAGCACAAGAGGCACAGTTTTTTTGGTCTGGTATCCACACATTACCGGAACGATGGCAGAAATGTATCGCTAGCGATGGCCAATACTTCGCATAAAATAGTTCTTAGCATTGTCACCCAATCACTGTCTTTTCTGTACATAAATTCCGGTTTCATATTTACGCTCCTGTAATTGTGTGTATTGACTTCTGTTGCGTCACGAAGCAACCCTTTTGCATGCTCTAAATATGGGCTACCTTGTCTACCTACATCTTCATCTTAAGAGTTTCCTTCTCTTAGAGCACAGTACTTGTAATTTCAAACATAGTAAGTCATTCCCATATTTCAGAAGTTTCTGTTATAAAGAAAAAAAGTCAACAATCGACTTAGAAAACGAGGAAGTGCTACTGTTACAACGGATAACCTATACTAAGAAACAATTATGGTTTCCTTGGAAAAGCAGGAATCTAGTAAATGCGAGAAGACATTATATTTTAGTTAAGTTGAGCAAAGAACTGAATAATTAAAACAGTTGAATATACCTGAACGGAAAAGAAAACAAGGAACTTTAGAATTCACAAGACAAGAATCAGATTCAGAAGAATCCAGGATGGTGTTTTCTGATCTAGATCCTTGTGATGATGATGATAGTTACTTTGATACGCCAGATGCACAAGAAAAGCTAGATAATGGAGATACGGATGGTATATTCTGCGACAGG
This sequence comes from Lepisma saccharinum, assembly GCA_022664845.1. Taxonomy (NCBI): domain Eukaryota; kingdom Metazoa; phylum Arthropoda; class Insecta; order Zygentoma; family Lepismatidae; genus Lepisma; species Lepisma saccharinum. The sequence goes on along the minus strand of JAGDQP010036610.1, from coordinate 2,800 downwards.
ATATTCTCTGAACACACAGGGAGACATATGGGTTATGTGTATCATGTGTTCGAAGTGAGCACATAAAGAATGCGCTGGTGCAGAAAAGGAGGACTATCTCTGACTTTTGTAAATATACATTTATCATCACTATTTCACTCTTGAACATTATTTTGAACTGTTAAAATTTCTTCTTAATTATTTAAGGTAATTTTAAAGGGCCATATTTAGACCAGTGTTTCAAAAGTCGAGATTATGACATCTCTGTAAAATATGTGTTTAATATCACAGTCATTGGTTTCTAATCTAAATTTGCAACTACATCATAAAGTAATCATATCTCAGACATATTTGCAGTTGTTGTTTAGTACATTCCTTGGAACGTTTTGGAGATATTCGAAAAATAAAAGTGGTAGCCCGTATTTGGGTATTCTCCTCTACATGAGGAGATTCCCCACATGATATATGTGCACTCGGCTCAAGTAAAATACATTAAATTGGTTACAACCAATTGTTGTTTCACAAATCTATCAAGTAAAGCTAACTTACTTTTAACAAGTGTCAGCGAGTGGGATTCTCATTGTTCACTACAGGTGTGCTTAGCATTCAGTCCCGTGTTCTCTATCATGATACGTAATACGAATTGCAATACAAATGCGACAAAGTAAATTAAATGATGAAATGTGCTGTAGAATATATTAAAAATTAACAGTAAAATAAGAAAAAAGGGGATTACGGGCAGAGTGGAGACAATAAAGAATAAAGGTCCCTAAAAAGGTGCGGGGAAAATTGCCTCCATTTTCAACTGGAGGCAACATTTCACAGACTGGTTTCTTTCAGAGACCTCGAACTTGCCCTACAAGAAAAAGTCGCGTACCTTGACAATGAGATAAATGGTACTGAAGTGAACAGAGATGTTTCTGTGACTTCCAGATCACGAAAGAACATAGACGCAGACTACCTATTATTCAATGTAAAACGTAATACATTTATTTTGCACAATTTGTACATAAATTTACAGGAAATATATCTTAGTTCTTGTGCTCAGAAAGTGTTGGGTGTTCATCATGTTTCGTTTAACGCTTGGTACGCAACCCGTTTTCTCAGGATAATCCTTTCAACACTTCTGTGTATTATGTTTACAATAACTTCTGATCAACTTAGATTCTTTCATTTTTGCATAAAATTTCTGTAATATATAGCGATCAATATGACGAATTTGCTGTTCTCCGTAGCGTAACACTGAGATAACCTGGGTTTTATTTTACATCAGGCGATAAACCCTGACGTTGTTTGGTTGGTATCAAGTTATTGAAAGCAAAGTATCAAAGATCTGTAAGAGCAGAATTCAGTTAATTATGATGAGATATTACGATTTACTCCCGTTCCATCGCTTCTCAAAATATAGGCGTGGTTTGTCCCGATCCATCGCTCCTGATAATTAAAACTATTATTTTTTTCCGCGTTCAGTGTTCCCGATCCATCTCCCCAGAAGCTTAAATATTTAATGAACACATGTATTGAGCTTCTGTTTTAGTTTATGAATGCATTGATTAAATTAAATTAAGTACACATTGTAAAAGTTTATTTGATATAATTCTTAGCTGTCGTGAATCCTGTTTTCTTTTGTGAATGTTAATTTAGCACTATGTTTTCTTTCCTGGTTCTCTGACTGGAATATGAAAGAACTTAAGTTTATTGAAAGCAAGAGCGGAAAAGTTCAGGGTACAGGTTCAATCTGAACATGTACAGGCTCAATTAGGGTACACCCAGGATACAACAGGGAAAAATGGGTCTGGTTATTGAGAATGCCTACATAAAATATCGAAAGTCAAACCCGTGCAGGGGCAGCGTCATTAACAATTTGAATAATCATGTTGTTAGTATGAAAACACATTCTTGTGTTCGTGATGTTACAGCCACAGAAGTTGACATGTATAAGAACAACTGCAGAAAAAGGGTAAGGGAAGAGCTTTCATCAGTTACGAAGATATTTGAGGAGGAATTTGGTAAAGCAAAAGGTCTGGAGTTTGTCACCAGCATGCCGCCTCTATCAGGCTTGAAATCGAGCATGCGTAGAGCTCGTGCAAAATCCTTAGGAGTTCCGTTGATAATGAATTCACTGAGCGACATCAAGTTTCTGGAAAACATCTTGAAGACATCAGATGGAGATGAATTTCTTTAGTTTGATGAGTATTCTGAAAGAGATGCTAGATTTATTGGGTTTGGTAGCAAATTAGGCACGTCGCACAGTGGTCCCAAACGGAAATCTAGCCGGACAAAAGTCGAAAATGCAACGACAATGAATTCGGTTGACAGTTGCACATTCAATACCTGGATAAGTCCGTAACATGAGACCGTGCTTATTGTGAGATAACAATACACGGTATGGCGGGGAGGGTGCGGGCAAAGTTGAAAATGGCCAGAGGGTGGTTTCGAGCCGAGCAGAATCATCAGAACTAACATACTTAGTGCACAATAATTATACGGGCTATAGAAGTAATGATTATTTTACGTTGAAATCATCATTAGGAGATTGACTTAAGCTTAGAGTTATGTATATGACGTGTACATTATGTGTGCAATATGATAAGTTATGGTAACATATATATTTTTATGCAGCATATCAAGATATTAGAATGCCAAGTTTGACCTCCGACGTTATCCATCGAGATTTATATACGTATGTGTAGGTACATCTTTAGTCTATGTATTGTGACTACGTGTTTGCCGCTTCCTGCCGCTTTTCATGTTTTTCGTCGTTTCAGATATGGCCACCCACCCAGGAAGATTGGACATATCACATTATGAATTGTTTGAA
>JAGDQP010036609.1:447-18983 GCA_022664845.1 Lepisma saccharinum | reverse complement strand
TCCCCCCCCCCCCCCCGTGGCTAAAAAGTTTAATTCGCACACTGCTGGTAAAATCTCATCCAGGATGTGCGGGCGCTGGAACCGGAAATAATTATAACAATGCCAAATTGGTCTGCCTTCTCCAGCCGGATCTACTTTCCAGCCTGTCGTTGAGACCTGCCTGTAAATCATTTTAAAGCATACTCCTTGTTATTTTTATAGATTAATCGAGATTCTGACACTTTTTATGTTCGTCTACTCACACTTAATCCCATTATGTGTGCCATAAACAATACGAACGAAAGTGACTTGTTTTAATTTTACAGATGCAATCGATATTTGTGTTTGAAAATAAGGAAATGATTAAGGCAGCATGTTCAGCATCTCTAACTTGCTTCCCTCGTTTATATATATATATCTTATGTTTCTGTCAGTTATGTATGCAGTAGCTGGGAATATATAGAGCAGTCAGTATTCCATGGAATAAGCGTAAGAGAAGATAGAGTCAATATAAGAAGTCATTATCATGTGCAGTTGATAATCGTGACTGCTGTAGGAACAAAACAATTCGATGCTCTGACATAGACAGTGTATAATTTATATTAAAACTATATATATGGTAGGTATATCGATTATGGCCCACCCCCCAAGTCTCTGCAGCTTTCCGTTGGTGCTACTAGATGTCACCGTAAATTATATCCTCATGACAAGATAAAGCATTTTTGCGCGACTCGTCTGTTTGCGAATGGCGTGAGAGGCAGCAGCTCCACTTGAAGTGGCATATTGAACAAGAAAATATTTGGCTGTTAGCAAAGTAAGTAATGTTTCGTTCCAGTGTATATTGTTGAAAACCTAATCAGTATAATCCATGGATAATGTAGCTATGTGAGCACACGTGAACATAAAATGTGTGTGACGCAATGTGTTGCATTGTGTAACTAGCAGACGCCAGAAAAAGTAAAGAGGTCAATAGTGCGCAATATGGCCCACCACCGTATTGGACAAAATGCAGTCATAACTGTTTAAAATTAGAGAATTGGGTATTTGAAATGTTTGTACTGAATGCTCATCATCATAATGTTTAGTAATTAAAATGAAGATAATACTAGGTAATAAGGAAGGTATCAGTCCCAATACAGAGAATAAGAAGATTAAAACCAAAACAAAGCAAATGTCATCACGTTTAAAACGACCAGAATTTCAGCAACTGCTTCTAATAGTCCTGAAGAACCAACATTAAGTTGCTCCAAGTTTTGTGAATCTTGGTTTTGTTACCTTTGTCAGGCAGACAATGTTGCAGACATTTTTGCGTGTCGTAGCGCAAATACGTTCATGAAGAGTGTGTTGGAATCACCGGTAAAGTTCACGGACCATTTCTTTGTCCTTCATGTGAGACGTGACGTTCTAAACTTCGTTTGTGTTACACTTCTTCTTATTTATTCATAATTTTTCTTCTTGTATATTCACTTGTTTTTTACAAATTTTGGCATTCCGTATTACAATATTCTTGGTTTTGCAATGTCTTGTAATGTATATCTCTCAGTATGTAGCATATATGGGTAATAAAGAAAGATTACACATCACTTTTGCCATACGCTCTTATTTTCTATAGCGGGCCGTATTGGGCCCACTGGCAACATTTTAGTTTTCGATTTATTTCATTTTTATACGTTATATCTAGGAAGCAGATTAATTTTTTCATTTGTCCAAATAGTCTCCCAACTTGATGGTTGAGTCGATTTCTACGAATGAATAGTCTTTATTAGTGAAAAAATCAACAAAGTTAAGGTGAGCCATATTCTGACCCCCTACCTTATATGGAATTTTTCACTCACTCAATATAACATACTTGTGATATAGGAAAAGTAACAATGAAAGTAAACTGATAACTAAAAATGCGTTATTTAAATAAAAATATATTACTCGAAATTTTATTATAAAATAGTGTTAAATACATAGATTATATAATAATTGAGGAGACATTGTTGATTCAGTAATCAATACACTATTATACTGTGATTTATGTACATATACCATCGACATTTTTATTACATACCAATATCTTATTCACAAAAACTATCTGATGTGCTTAATCTGAAAGTTTCTGAAAAATATCTACATCATAGTCTTTGGCATATTGTTGATTCAGGAACAGTGTTTATTTAGTATTCAAAACACTATAACACTGTGATGTATCTATAATTCTATATACAGCATTGACATCTTTGTTACGAATAAATATCTTAAATATTCACAAAAACAGTTGAAACTCTTAATCAAAAATTTACTGAAAAATATCTACATCGTCGTCTTTGGCAGACAAAAAATCCTTTATTCTTCTTGTTTGACATATTATGTTGCGTGTTTACAGTTCTTATATACATTTTTAAATATATAAATTAACAAATATAAATTTTAAACTTAAGTTTGCGTTTGTTCAAAAAGTTTCTCTAAACTGAAACTTATATTTTATTTTAAATTAAAACTTCACCTAATTTAAAGGAGTAGCTAGTTAAAGTGTACAACCGTTTTCCTCGTTTTGATTTTTGATTCATAGAAGTTACTTGACATTTTCGACTTAGGTTACCTTCAACAATAAGTTTAATGTATTATACAATTGACCTTAATTCCACTGTTTACTAACTTATTGCACACAGTGTTGGGAAATTTTGGTAGATATGCGCGCTAAATATCTCACGTTGTATCCCGAGGTTTAGTGCAAATTCATCGCGGTATTTCTCGGAAGTATACAGCACTGGGTGGCAAGGTTTCAAAAGTTACTGTTATTTTATGTTTTAATATATGATAATTATGACATGTAATTCTAGCCACAAAAATGTGCAACACTATTTATGAGTATGGTGTGAAGGAGGTATAACATTGTGATAGGATTTGCTCGGTTACTTTAACTGTTTTGAATTTTTGATTATCTTTCACTCCTCTGTTGAGTGTGCAATGTTTTGGTAGGAAACGCCGTTGTCAATTTGAGATACGTATCTCGTGTAAAGATATTATATTTTAAAAGTTGATTTAAGGTAAAAGAAAGTCCGCATATATTCATATTTGTACTAACGTCGTTTCGTCGTATATAGTAGCGAGATCTTAACGCATCTAGTAAAAGCTCTTCCTTACGTCACTTATGAGCACTAGTAAGTTTGTTGTATGTTTCCTTGATTATGTCAGCACCTCTTTCAGCTACCATCACTATTGTTGAAATAGGATTAGCATGGGGAGTAAATGGTAAGACGGACGCATCGATGACCCTAAGATTGTTCACTCCATGGACTTTGAGGTCAACTCCGACAACTGCTGTTGGATCACTCGCTAGCCCCATTTTAGCTGTAGAAGTCTGGTGATTTTCGGGTACAGTGTCCCACATGATCGTACACTCTACGTAATCTTCACAGTCAGGAAGATATGAAGTGTCGATCTGAAAATCCCAAGGCTTTAGTGCATCTGTCTGCGTTAAGTTGAGAATGAAGTGAACTCCTTCTTTCAGTATTTCCAGATCTGTTTCATTAGAAAAGTAGTTATAGTAAATTCGCGGCGGATCAAAAGGATTGTTTGATCTTAAAGTTATATTTCCCGTGCTTCGTGGGGCAAGTAAGGTTGGCCTGATTGTTATTGGTCGTCTTGTACATTCTGGGCCTTCTCCATTTTGACATCTTGTTGGGCAACCGCTACTATATCCATCAAGGAAAATTTGTAAGTCAGCATGTCCTGTTTCTGCGTGTAAGGAAGAGATAAATCCAGTAATTTGCGTAATTCCGTTTGTACTTAATGGTCCTGTTTGGTTATCCACATATTTTTTAACGGAATCATCATTTAGTTCTGTAACAAAGGTCTCATTGATTGTGAATCGAACATTGGTTCCTACATGGTTTTGAAGGCTTTTGCCAACTGGGAGGTCTTGGATAACTTCTATTCCGTGTTCTGCGAGATGGTCTTTTGGTCCAATACCAGACAACATTAATAGCTGTGGAGAATTAATTGATCCAGCGGACAAAATTACTTCCTTATTAGCGTTTACAATTTTTGTTATCTCTTTGCCGTTCATTGTATACGAGATGTTGACTCCAGTAGCAATCTTTGTCGTGGGATCTATTATAATGTTTGATACTCTTGTGTTGACAACAATATCGAAGTTTGGACTAGTTCTATATGGCCGAAGATAAGCTCTAGCTGTTGAATACCGAGTGCCATTCTTAATTATAAATTGTGCACGAGTGAACCCTCTAACGTTGGCACCATCGCTAACATCTTCATTATACTCATAACCCATTTGCTCCGCAGCGTGAATAATACTTTCTGCTAAGGGTGGCTCCTCTTCGCTTGGAAATCTTTGCAATGGCAAAGGACCTTCAAAACCATGGTATTTACTGTCAAAACTTACATTTTGATTATTTTCAGATTTTCTAAAGTAGGGAAGAACGTTAGAATAATCCCAAGTTATGTCGTTGTCTTTCGGCCACTTGTCAAAGTCTTCAGGATGTCCTCGTGTATACATCAAATCGGTGAACACAGATGACCCTCCAACTGTCTTTCCCCTAGGCCATGGACATTGATTGTTTGTCATATGTAAGCATACTCCTTCTTCTGGTTCCGTGGTATAACCCCAGTCCAAAGATGTGTTAACAAGGTAAGATACAAAAAATGGAATTTGTGTTACCGTTGGTTCGAGAGGACCTGCTTCAATTAATAACACTCTCCAATCGGAAGCTTCTATTAATCTTCTTGTAACAACAGCTCCAGCCACACCAGCACCAACTACAATGAAATCGTAGTCATCATATGGTTCTTCCACAGGAACAAGTCTGTTACATGAGTCGGATATACTGTTGGTAACCTGAAAAAGCGTCTCCATTGTAAGCATAAACGGCACACTGCAGACACTATTCCATAATGTGGTGTCTGCAAAGTCGCAGGAGCAAGTTTCCATAGTTACAATTGATGGTACAGAACCAAATCTGAAACGATAAAAATTGATGTTTTTTAATTTCCGCTGTTTAACTATTCGTGAGGATGTGGACTATACGGTAAGATCATTCAAGAAAGTTATCTTGTTTATGCAGTGGGAAGATTAATTATATTGGGTGAGCTAATCTAGAAGAAGAAAAAAACGACGTAGAATTTATGTTGTTAATAGAAAGTATTTTGTCCTTGTGTCAAATATACAGAAAATTGTTCTACGTTTATGAAAATATAAAAGAAGTTAGGTTATGTTATACGCAAAATGTAAATGAAGAAATAAGTATTTGAGCAAAATGAAGCGAAGGATAAAAGTCAAGTTTAATTATTCTGTAGATGATTTTGTAACATGAAACCTGGGTGCTGATTAATTCAAAGTTACGGGAACTTGTCCCATGTCGTTAAATGCTGTTATGAGATTAGCTAATTTGATTTATAGTTTTTATGCTTCCAAGATTAGAGTCTTTATCAGTTTAATAAAGTTGGGTCGATTAGATATGGTTCGATCTTACGAAGTTTTCTGTGGTACGACTGGCATTTTAGTCCCTTTGATGAGTATAGATAGTTCTGTAGGTCATACATTTAACCAGAGAATCACTGATTTTCAACTTGTTTCTAATGGTCTAGTAATGAAGAAAATTTTGGGTGATGGTCTCTGCAAGTGTCTGTTTTGGAATATTGACGCCATCTTTGATTTCATTATTTCGAGAAATAGTTGCTACTAAAATGCATTGCATAGTCATGTGAGGTGTCATTTTATATGTTTCTGAGGTTAGGTACTTAACACGTTTAAGACATAAAAACATCATTTTATAAAAATGCCAATGTTTATTAATATACAAGGGCGAGTCAAAAGATCTGCAATATTTACCCAAGTGCATCATTGCTGTAATTATGTGACGTGCCCGAAGCAGTTCAATGCGTCGAAGGTTCCAATTGGAACGGGCCACTTTCTTCGTAGTTAGTGCTGTCAAATGTGCAGTGCTTCGTTTTGTGTCTGAAGCAACAGGAAAAGAAATGAAAACGCAACATTGTCTAATTCGGAAATGCTGTATGCTTTTGCTGTATGCTTTTGATCACAGCACAGCAACCAGATGGTTCAAGAAATTTCGCTCTGGATGTAAGGACCCCGAAGATCAGCCGTGGTCAGGTAGGCCAAAAACCGTGGATTATTAAGGCCGTCCGCGAAATTATAGAGGCAAATCCGACCACCAGCACTCGTAGACTAGCAGGTGAACTCGTTACCTCATAGGCCAGCGTGATTCATCACCTTCACAACCACGATAAAAGCACCCGAAGCTGTCATATTGTGCCTCACGAATTGACCCCAGTTCAAGCACAGGGGCGAGTGGATATTTACAATAAATTCCTGGAAAACACACATGATCTGTGTCTCATCAAGAGAAGAAATACATGTGATAAAAATTAATTCTAACATGCATAAGGAGTGGTTAAACCAGGGTCATCTTCCTGAACCTGTCGGCAAACAAGGTGCTGCTCTGCGTGTAGTGGAAGTATGAGGAGATAATTCACCGCTAGTTCGTTCCAGATGGTCGAACCATCAATACCAACCTATTGTCCGAACAGTTGGAGCGGATGTATGCCATTGTGCGGCAAAAATACTCGACATTGATCAACATAAGCTAGTGCTTCTTCAGCAAGCGCTTTAGTTTCTTTTATGGTTAAAGTATAATCATTCTTGTCAGAAAGCTGTGTTTTCTTGATTGAAGTTTTGAAAATGGGATTACATTGTAAACAGCTGACAAATTACGAATATTTCTCTAACACATGAGGAAACCTAGGAACTTCGAGAACTAGTGCTTTGATTAGATTACTAATTTTAAGGACCTATTACCAGGGTGAGTCATATGTTCGTAGCGTTTTCATGGATAATGTGCAGCACCCGCCTCCCCCTGTACCACAGAAGCCTATTCGGCGAAGCACATCCCATCACACTGTATGGTCCTTCTCCAACGTTCCACCAGTGAAACAAGCACCTGACGATACCAGGCTGCAGGCTTTGAAACAAAGAACTCAGTAATGCCAGTTGTCACATCATCCACGGAATGGAATTGTCTGTCCCGCAGGAAGTGTGCCATGGAACGAAACAGATGAAAATCAGATGGCGCAAGGTCGGGACTGTAGGGTGTGTGTGGTAAAATGTCCACGCCATCCATGTCCGCAATGTGCTGGCGGACTCTACTTGACCTTTGGCATGGAGCGTTGTCAAATTGGAGGAGCAGTCGCTTTCGGTTCACCAGTGTTGGATAACGACGGCGCATAATGTCGTATACCCGTTGCAGCTGTTCAGCATACAATGTCCCATCTACGGAACGACCATGTGGAATGAGCTCCCAGTGCACCAGACCTTCGAAATTCCACCACACACACAGCATTGTCTTCTCTTCAAACCGCCCTCTTTGAACCACTGGCTACGCCTCGGTACGTGGTCGAAGCCATTGTTTCCCGGTGTCAGGATAACGAAGAGAGATCCACTTTTCATCATTCGTGATGATCCGCCGCCAAAACCTGTCGTCAGTTGGGTTTCGAAGCAATGCTTCACACAGGGTCACATGTTGTTGAGCTTGAGTTGGAGTCAAATCATGGGAAACCATTCTCGGTTGCCTGGAGCGAAACCCAAGTTGATGCAGATGACGAACGACACTGGTTTGTGATGTATGGACCTCATCTGCGAGCTGACGGGTACTGGTTCCTCGGTTTCCTTCAACAGCGTTCAGGAGGGCATCGATATCCGTCGTCACAGGGCGTCCACTCTTGGGCTTGTCATCGAGACTGGTATCACCAGACCGAAAGCGTTGAAACCACTTTCTAGCTGTGGACGGGTGGACAGTACCTTCACCTTCTACGGCACAAATTTCCTTGGCTGCTGCTGCTGCATTCAACCCCCTTTTTCTAGTAATGGCGCAGAAGCACACGACACACAAGTTTCTCCTCAGCCATTGTCCTGAAATTTTCGACCCTTGTCTAGTGCTTCGAACGTCTTTTTTAACTCTTAATCTTGTATTATTGATCTAATACAGCTTAAACTGGATAACGCGTACAGACATATCCTGGTACGTAATTCAAGACTAGAAGAGAAACTTCTTAATAAATTCATTTGCAAAATTTTCTAAACTCAATTTTAGCTACAGGAATTATAGTATACACTTCGTAACGTTATTTTTGTCTCATAATCTAGATATTGTTCCCCCATTATCTCTTTTCTATTATAAAGAACGTTTGTTACATCAGATGCCGGTTAAATAATATTTAACTTTAAACAATAACTCGGCTTGTTCCGGTGATGACCTCCTCAAATATTTGGTTCAGGCATCTTGTGTCAGTTTTTTTCAGGTCTTCCATATCATTTGCTATTCATAGTTCCTCGTCTCTATAAAATTTACTCTAATTCATAGTGAGTTTGTAAAGTTATTGTGTTTTTAAACTTGAAACAATTTTAAAATAAGAATACACTGTATCATCTATAGATTATAAAAGCACCTAATTGTGATTTGCTGTACTGTCTCTCACCCATGTACTTTGTCAACTTTGGCATTTATTTCCTATTAGCCATTACCTTTGCAATAAGATTAGTGTTAATTGATCATTTACAACATATAGTTCGCAAATGCTTCTTTGGCTTAAAAATAACGTCTCGTCGTAGATCAGTGTCGTAGTAATGTCCGGTCTTGATCCCAAACCCCCTCCAAAATTCTGTTAACATATACTTAGGCTGTTTTGTGACATAATTACCATTGATTGATATAATTGATTGAACACACAAACGGGATAATTTGCACTGCAAAAATAGCTGTATTAATTATCATTTTCCGGTTTCTCAGGGTAGCCACCACTTTTTGTCTTAAATCAATTCAACAAACGGAGAATGTCGTACTAGTACTATCACAGTGTTGAATAAACACTGACACCACATCCATTGTGGTGAATCACAGAAATCAACGCCGTTTGTTGTGTAGGTTTAACACAATCAGGTGGTAGTCATCGTGGAACAGCTAATAGTGTTGAATTAACACAGCCATTTTTCACAGTGTGGTCAATTTTCACACAAGTTATACAGAATATTGCTAGGAAATTACCGTAGCTGAGATTTGCATTCTAAAACATTTTTCGTTGAGCAAAGTCCTACTCATCTCTTCTTTCATGTGTGGCTATTCACGTTGATCAGATTAACACAATATGGGTGAAGTAGAAAACTTATGTAGCTTATTTGACTGTTTATCTGTTGGGGTCATGTATCTGAACTTGTAACTATTCTGTGTGAATATCGAGAAAATAACGTGGGGTTACATGTTGGAAACATTATCTTTGTACAAATGTTTACACTAGTGCCCAAAGTTATGGGATAGCGAGAGGGAACTAGTTGATGGCGCGGTAACATCGCGACAAACCGATCGAATGGCGCGAAGCAGTTGCATTGTGGTTAGTTGTACTCCTGTGTGTGCAGTGAAACGTCGTGTACTGTGGGGATGGCAACCCGACGGAAATTATCGTTATTTGAGCGCGGGATGATAGTTGGTGCTTGGCAAATGGGGCATGCGATTTTGGAAGTCGTCCGGACATTGAACTTTACTCACTCCACAATGTCAAAGGTGGATCGTGAGTTCCTCATTGAAGGCATTACGACCCTTCAGGGGCAAAGCAGTGGCCGCCCACGGCTGTTGAATGGCCGCGAGCGGCGCCGTCTGGGCAGACTCGTCCGGGCAAATAGACAAGCAACAGTGCGTGATCTGACAGCAGGAATCAATGCAGGACATCCAAGGAACGTGTCTCAGAGGTCAGTGCAGCGAATTTTGTTCCCCATGGGGATATCGCAGCCGAAGACAGACACGTGTGCCGCTACTAATCGCTTCCCATCGGCGGCGGCGACTTACATGGCCTCGGGAACACGTGGATTAGGCCTTAGGGACTAGCAACGTGTAGCGTGGTTAGCTGTGTCACGTTTCCAATCGGTACAGCCGAATGGTAGAGTCCGGATGTGGCGCAGACCCCATGAGGACATAGACCCAAGTTGTCAACAAGGCACTGTGCAAGCTGGTGGTGCCTACGTCATGGAGTGGGGCGTGTTCACTTGACATGGTTTGGGTCATCTGGTCCGCTTGAACCGGACATTGACGATCAGCGCAATGTTCAGCTGGTTGGCGGTCATATCTAGCCCTTTATAGACTTCGTGTACTCTGCCAACAATAAGATTTTCCAGGATGACAGTGCGCCATGTCACCGGGCCGAAATGGTGCGCGACTAGTTTGAGAAACATTTTGGCAACTTCGAACGCATGATTTGGTCCCCTAAATCGTTGTACCCTATCGAGCACATGTGGGATATCATCGAATGGTTTATTCGTGCCCAGAATCCTCCACCTGTATCAACCACCAAATTGTGAACGGCAATTGAGACTGCATGCAGGCCCGTCATTTCAGCTTTCCCTAGATTAAAAGGTTCACCGGGAATATTCGCAATTTTATAATAATTCTGTATATTAACATGCGCTAGAAATATTTACAAATTCGCTTATTTCTTGACACGTCCCGTAAATGTTGTAATAACTTGTAACGGGAAAGTGTTATAAAAATCTGACTCATATTTCTTGGCACCGGTAAGTGACTTTTTTATATCAAGGTCTCATTCCTTAAAATTAATATAGTAGCTTCAACCTGCCCAGAAGCAGCTAAATATCTGGAATATAAAATTATATATTAATTAGGGACTCTTACTTTCTGAGTATGGTACCCTAGTATATTGGGACCAGTCATAGTGTAATAAGCAGCAGTGAAAAATTTTGTGCAGAGTGATCCTTCGGTATGCATATGGGAACCCACAATATATTTGGTAGTTATACCGTCAGTTACGCCAATGTGGTGCTAGGGAGGCTCTAAGGGAGGTTTGGGCGGGTAAGTTGACCGATATAGAAGCCTGTACCGATCACACAATCATACATACATATTTAATCTGTCGAAGAGAATTAGGTACACCAAAAGTGCTGGGAGAGTTTGCGGGTTTGAGGTGGTTGGGAAATTGGAATTTTTGCAATAAAAGTCGAAGATATATACTAGGATATACAGAAGATTTTGGATAACAGTAAATCGCATTATAAGATAGCAATCAATACTTCAATGCAAAAGTAGGGACTAAGCGGAGCAGTGGCACGAAAGTGGGGAAGTTTGGATTTGGCAAATGAAACAACAGAGAAGAACGACGAGAGTGAAGAGAGACTAATGGAGTTTTCAGAAACCAATAAACGATTCATTTCGAGTGCATGTTTTAAGAAGAAAACTCAGATCAACTGAACATGGGGAGCTTAAAACAAAATAGATGATATTCTATCTAACACGGAAATTACTCAAGACGTGAATGTTCTGAACAGTTTCGAAATCTAGAGTGATTGTAGGATAGTGAGATGAGAGTTTGTCACTAGATTAAAGAAGAAGTTAATCAGTTGGAAGCCGCCATTTTTAAAAGTAGGGTAAAGCAGATAGAAATCCTATATAGAAATAATCAACATAGTCAGCGCCTGGAAAGAGAGAAAGATTAAGAAGATATCAATTGTAGAAATAATGTACTGACAGGGATAATAAGAGAGACAGCAAAAGAAATAGCAGGCATAATAGAGAGGAGTAAAATCTCCGAAGAAACAAAAGTTTTGGTGAAGAAAAAGGGGAAATGAAAATGGGGGAAGAAATACTATAACGAGAATTGAATACATTGAAATCAATAAAACCTTAAGGAAGAAAGTATGCAAATACAACACAAATTGTTAGGAAAGAAGCCACTGAAAACAGAGCTTGAAGAAAATCAAACAACAGTTCTTGAGCTGAGGAAAACAAATACTGGCGGTTGAGGGACCTGATGGGAAGGTAACCGGAAATTATAAAAATATGTTAAAAATCTCAAGAGAATTGAACTACTCCGATGAAGTATTAGGAATAGGAACGAGAGACGAAAATGATGCAGAAATTCCAGACATAATGAAATAATATATTACTGTACAAATTCTTCGCAGCTAGGTTGAAAGTGACTGAAGAGGTCGGAAACAGCAGAATGGAAAGGGTTTCTGTGTTATGTGAACATCCCAGCAATGACATTATAATCATTTTCAGGAATCAGACCAGTCACACACTGTTAAACATTTTGGGAATGTTCCTTGATATATTCGCTAATGTTTCTGATAGATGTCAATATTTACAGTTATCGCCAGAATCCTGAGAAACCACCGAATAATTTATTTTACGTTATTGGATTGTCTGTGTTCAGTTCCAGTGTGATCTGCTCACATACGCATAAAGAGAAAACGTTTTCTTATCTTAACCACACATGCAATGCTAATCAAGTATTTCCTGCTTCCATTTTGATTGTTTACTCTCGCACATTCAAAGTATTCTCAATGAATAGGTATTCCGATCCCTAATTGAAAAGCTATTAAAACGTGGCAAAAGTCATAAGAGTAAACTAGTTTGTGTTTTAGGTGTCCGGGCAACACTTTCTACTGTTTTCTTGTGATTTCCATCGTGATGCAGTCTATAAGACGCCGGACTCTGACGGACTTCAAATCTGCTTCGATTTTTTTTTCTCCCAGCATCTGAACGATATTTGTTTTTTATTATTCAAGTTACTGGAAATTTCGACGCAGCCAGGCTGCCCAGTTTTTTCTTGTTTGTTTTTTTAAAAGGATGCTTCGGAAATTTTTTTACAGTACATTTATTTTTGATGTATATCTTCACCTACACACCAAATTCGAAAGAGTGGATATTTCGCTCGAATTGAGCGTAATATTTCATCTTTCGATAGCGGAAAGTGTGTCCAATCTTTACAGCGAATTCTCATAGGAGTTAAGATTAGATATTTCTGCTCGAATAAATATGTGATTCTATGGTAGTTCTTTCCGATGGGAGTGTAATCTCTTTGGATGAATTTCCAGTCGTAGTTTATCGGAAATTTTAATTGCTTTGAGATTAAATTTTCATCCTTTGAATATACAATTACACAATAAAATGTTGAAAATACAAAAGTGAAGCAAAAGGAAGCATTTATTCACAAGTAGAAGGAAAATGATTAATGTTCTTATTAAAGAGGAGAAAAATGTATTCGGCGTTAATTAAACCGTGGCCAACGAGTCAACGCTCTAACGTCTACGCTACCCGGGTAACTGCGTTATAACGCCTTTGAAAGGGCCGTCAGGTACTTGAGAATAACGTTCAAAGATATTTATTGTATATATCTTCCTCCTGACGTCTTGTGGTAGGCCTATATTATTGTCATTTCGAAAACTTATCAGGTCTTCTGTTCTCATTTTTAACTAAACACGACTAACTTCACCCTTCGCGGTAAAAAAATTATGGCTGATGATAAACTTGAGTAGTACCCATGCTGCATTGTGAACCAATCTAAAAGGATGCTTAATCTTTCACTTTGAAGAATAAATGACATCCGTTAAGCATCATAATTCCATCTCATAAGGTCTCATAATTCCATCTCATTTTGTATCCAAACGATAGTGTTTCGTGTAAAACCACTATTGTCGATTGAAACTCAATATTTTTTTATGAAAATAATTTCTCGTCGATAAAAGAGTAAAAATTTCGCTCTTTAATGTGTACCTCCATTCGCTTGAAGAGTCTTTCAGAGGTAAACTAAACACAAATGCAGATACAAACGGAGGGTGGCAAATGAAAATTATTTAATAAAATGAAAACAGCCAATTTGTAAAACAGGTTATGATTGTCTTCTTTTCTGTAAACTAGTTGCTACAAATATGTAATCTTCGAGGACCAATTTAAAATGAAACAAATAAACTGAGGTAGATTCTATGGTATTTCTTTATTGGCTTGCATTAAAACACGGAAATAGAGTGGGAGTATCTTTTCGTGCAAATGGATGTTAGGAATGAAACTATTCTTAACTACTTATTGACATACAAGTAAATTGAATATGTTTAAACGCAGTGCATGACGCACATAACGTTTAATTTTATGGTGCGAATTTTGTAATGAAAAGTTGCAAACAAAATTCCCTGTAAATGACGGGCCTGACTCATTACTCTACCTCCCTCCAGCGGACTACCAGCGACTTTTCTCGTCCCTGATACTACGAGTTGCTCACTTCGCCGTGTTCGAGGGGGTCCCACGCGTTATTTGGTACGCATCATGACTTTGGGCACTTCATTGTATACGAAAATTAGATTAATTAATCAGCATAGTTTATGCGTAATATGATTTTGAGAGAACTGCCAACAACGAACTGAACAAAAACGAAAAAAACTAATTCTAGTTACTTTTGAGCAAGTGTAGACAGAATAAGGATCATACAATTTTGTTAAAAGATCAATTTGTGGTCTGTTAAAATCAATTCTTTTAGGCTCGGTAAATTTTCGAAACAAATTTCCCTTAACGAAGGGTGCTATATACATAATGATCTAAGTTCTATCATAGATATAGGTAACATGAAACAGTTCGAATACTCTAATTTATTCTGGCATATGAACCGAGAGGATAGTAATTTAGCCCTATGTATTATTGACATTCTACATTAGTACGTTATTTCTGTCTTGCTTTAAAAAATATGTAGGATGCTTTTCTACTCACCAATCCTGTCTTATGATTTGTATGGTGTTCACCTGGTTTTAGAGTTATTAATAGTTGCAGTGTGTTCGTATTTATATAGGCATAATATTACTCAATTTATTGAAAAAGGTTTCTGCAATTTGGCCTTTGATTCGTCTTGGTACTTGGAACAATTGAAGTGGGTATTGAAGATTATGAGTTTCTAATAACTGATGATTTTCGCAATCAGGAAAGTACAGTAAACAAATTCATTTTATCTCTTCGGTTGTGTGCGTTTGTAAATTTACCTTATTGTGTAGTAGTGAAGTTGGGAATGAAAGTGCATTGTTGCACATTTCTGATAACTTATTTTATCTTGCTATCTGATGTAGAGTAATTGTTTGAGGGATTTGAACACAGTTTTAGCGTAAATATCTATATTAATAAAACCCAACTACGGTTTATTTTTTTTTAAATAATCGATATTGCCCTTCTGTCAGTTATTTGCAGTGTGTTTCATCGTTTTATGTAATACCATATGATTGACACTATTCAAACACAAGAGTATGATGCAGCTGGAACTTTTCAAGTATTAAGAGAGCATAGTCTTTTAAATCTCATTTAATTTCATTTTTGTTTTAGCTCGTACCCTAATATAGAGTTACTTTGACACTTCCTACCCTAAATAATGCGTTCAGTATTAATAATAATTCAGTATGTCTATCGGTCACAGAATAGTCAAGATATCAGAAAGAGGTCAAGAAATTTACATCTTAGGTCATGAATTTTACATCCACAGAAATGTAAGTGATGTTTTCGAAGCAGATAATAATGTCTACAGGCTTTTTAAGCATCAACACTTGTCTCCTTTCGTACCGGAAGTTCATCCATTTTAAAATTGAGGTATGGAAGGAAGGGGAGGAGACATTTTGGATACACCCCTAGGGAAAATGAACTTACTGGCATCATCGAACAGTAGCGATGCGTCTGATCGCATCCCTAAGTGATTCTTCATGGAAGGTAGGAGTCAACGCCGAGATCGACAAAATTTAGTTTTAGCTGGGGCAGCCGAAGATTTTTCTTTGAAATGCATAAATCGTCTTCCAAAATAATATCTAGAATCCATCCAATGAGCTAGTAGCAAATGATGAATGTATTGTTCAACACATCAAAAATAAAGAGTAATCTGAAGAAACTGATTTATTACATTTCTCAAATAACTATATCTATGAGATGTTATCATATTCTTATTTATTAGCATGTTACATAACAATTGTTTATCATAACAACATATGACATATTGGACAATATATAATTGTTTACAAACCCATACAAGATATCTCTTGAATTCCACTTCCATATACGATATTCTGCTTTCTTGTTGTGCACATGTTCACGTGTTCTCTTTTTAGTTAGCATGCACAAATCGTAACAATTTGAACATTGTATTCCAAACTGACATTTTTGGAATCACCATCATCTAGCAAGTTTATTATGTTTCGAAGACGTGCGTAAACATTAGTATTCGTATAAGTATTCTGGCCTCGAGACCTACAAAATATGTTCTGAAAATTAATCATTGCTAGGGAACAATATAACAATCAGTTCTCCTGGTCAAAAGGAAACCTAACCTAACTTGAAAAACTTCACTGGGACTAACATCTCAAAGGAACGCAACTAACACACATAATTACTAACATCATTTACTAAATGATATCATTACAAATTTAATCTATCATGTCATATTTCATTTTAAATTAACATAAGCTAATATAACCAAATCTAAACATAACTCATTTTCATTATACAATTGAATTAAAATATACATAAATTAATCTTGCTCCTCGTTATTTAATGTCCTTCGCAATCGTCCTTCTGAAGACAGGAGATTGATTATCACCCTGTTGCTGCCAATTGTTCCACCAATAATCTGAAACTTCCTCCGACTTCGATGTGTGATCGATCATCTGAGTGGAACCATAGCTGATCTAAATTAACTCTTCTAGTCCTACTCTGTATACTAATTTCCAACATTCTCGAACCTACTTGTTTAATTACCTTTCCTTGTACAAACTTAGGCCATTGATTGGAGATGTTTCTAACATACACTCATGATCCAATTTGAGGAAATTTACTATGTGTTGAAACTTCACATCTAACTTTTTGATGTGCCTCTGCTTTTTTTTTTTTACCTTTTTATGCCACCAATTGAAATGAGTGCATGGGTCATAATTGTTTATCATTTGAGCTGGTGACTTATCATGTAGTTCCGCGGATCCTGCAAAGCGCAGATCTTTGGTGTATCTCTTTTATACATCCAAGCCAATGTATTTTTCCGTATTGTGTTACTTGTAGTGTCATCAGTGTGTTCACCTCTAGAACGAAACTTCCAGACAACCCGTTGCTCTTGTTGAGATGGATTTGGTACCTTTTGGAAACGAACTCCACAATTGATTTGTAAGTTGTTAATCTTGACTTCGTTTGTTTGTGTTCATATTTGTATACACGGTTACACACTAAATTCGGAATAGCGGAGTATTTCATCTTAGAGCGGTATATTTCATCTTGTCTTTTAGAATGGAATTTTCAATCAAAAAGATCGTTTTATAAGGAAACACTCTGGCTTTCGATAGAAAGTGCGATCTTTCTAGGTGGAATTTCGATACTTTATTGATATAATTTATTCTTCAAACTTGAAACAGCTACTTTTCATCTTTTTAGAGTGTTTCGCAATGCTTCATGGCTACTAGTCAAGTTTGTTCTCCGCCATTTGTAACCATGAAGGCTATCGAAAGACGAAGCCATACTGTGAAATTTATCGCGTTTGGTTATAAATGACGACAGGAAACCTGAAAACATTTCTCAGCGACAAGAACATACCAGAAGACGTCAGGAGTAAGATATGTACAAGAAATCTTTAAACTTTGTTCTTAAATACCTGAGGAGACGAAAGAAACTATTTCGAAGGCGTACCAGGGTGTCTACCACCCGCCCAGTGCTGCCCGGATTTTTGCAATGTGTTAAAATCCTCTGTTTTTAAAGAAATTATATTTTTCTTTTTCACTTGTGAAATACCAATAATGTACAAGATGCTTGCACTGGGTAGTGCTACCATTTAATAAAATTTCACTGTGTATTTTATTTACATGTTCCACTATACTAAGAACTCAGGGAATTTGGAAAAAGAAGATCATGGGAAACCTGAAAAACTCAGGGAATTTTAAGTCACAAAATTAGTAGACACCATGCGGGCTGATGAGATATCGCGTTGGATAAGTGGCCGGAAGGTAGTGGGTTCAAACCCCACCGAGGTTCCTTTATTCTTTTTCATTCTTTAGTATATTACTTTTCTTTCTTGTGAATAAGTGCTTGCCTTTTTGAATCTTTCTACACTTTCAACATTTTATTCCATAGAAAAGAACTAGGGTCTCGGCACCAGTTTCCGTCCAAGAACCAGTTTCCAGCCACTACAGTTTTGAAAGTAAACAACTAAGGCGTCTGATGTTTGACTCGCGCAGGTCATGTTTTTTGTCAATCGTTTCGATGTTCAAATGTAATATGCGTTCTCATTAGCAGTTCCAAATTTTGTGAACCCAGTTATTCAGTGATGAAGTTGTAAACACACAAATTCAGCCTCTATTGTGTGCATCGTTAGTAGGAAGAGAAAGTTCAGGTACGAATCGGTGATTGTTTTAAAAATTAATATACACGTATAGTCATAGATAAAACTACGCATGTTGAAAGAGGAAACATTGGTAATGACAGCAGAAACAAATTGAAATATATTTGTTGAATACTTATTGCGTGGCTGGATTACTGGTTAAAAAATATGGCGTGAATCCAGCAAATGGCCATTATGACTTGGCTGTTAATTGGACCCAATGTTAATTATGTATGGAACCAGTTTCCGGCCATTGGCATATAGTACAGTAGAATGGGGCAGTGGTCGATTTGTACAATTTCCAGACAGGGGGAAGAATTAGTGAGATATGCATTATATGGTATTTTGGGATCGTCCATATCCCAGGCTATATA
>JAGDQP010036608.1:0-14455 GCA_022664845.1 Lepisma saccharinum | reverse complement strand
TTATGAACTGAGGCAGATGGTGTACAGCGTTGCCGTTGCTGATGTCTTCATCGCTGTTACAGCTGTAAATCTTGCTGTCGTCGTCGGTGTTACGGTGGCAGG
Organism: Lepisma saccharinum; assembly: GCA_022664845.1. Classification (NCBI taxonomy): domain Eukaryota; kingdom Metazoa; phylum Arthropoda; class Insecta; order Zygentoma; family Lepismatidae; genus Lepisma; species Lepisma saccharinum. Next base: position 14,353 of record JAGDQP010036608.1, on the reverse strand, counting down.
ACTGTTGTAACTGCTATCGTTACCGTGGCCGGACCGCAGTTGCCGCACACACGTTGTCGCTGCTGTCGGCGCTGTTACCGCAAAAGCAGATGCAACACACGCGTTGATACTGACAAAGCCGAAGCTATTCTGCCGTTGTTCCCGTGGCCGGACTGCAGTTGCCGCACAACTCTGGACGCAGAGATAGTCACCACATATAGTCAGCACCTTCGCTAGCAAAGTCGCCGCACACCCGAAGCTTTCGCTGTCGTCATTGCCATACGTCCGTTGTCTGGGAGCGAAGCTCTTGACACGTCTGCTGTGGAACTAGTCTGATGATTGTTAGATTTATTCGTACTAGGGGGTTAGGATCTGCGCATGCGCAGACTTGATTGTTTGAATTTTCTTTCTTTGAAATGAGTCGACCCATAGCAAGATAGAACAAGTTTGCTCGGGTAGAGGGACCATGTTTTGCATTTGGCTTAAAGGGTTACGCAGGTTTTTGCTTGATTGGTCAATGGGCTGACGAGATGATATTTACTAAGCCGCACTTACGGTGCTTGGGGAGGGGGAACAAGTTTTTTTATCACTATCGTTTGATTGAAAGCAGCGCCAATTGAACGATCTTTAACACGTAATGTTTGTTTCCCTGCTTTAGATGCTAAGAAACGCGTTACAAGCTAAGGAATTTATAAGAATTCAATTGTGCGATTGTTACTTTATATTTGTATTTTTATATTCTTTCGGTTGAATGCAGAATAAGGTAATGCGAGATTTTACTTTTCTTGTACCAGCAGTGCTCGAAGAGGGGGAAGAAGATTGTTTTGACGCTTGGAGCGTGTTATGACAAGTTATTTTTACACAATGTGTTCAATTAAGATGTTCTTATTCACGCAGGTGTTCACATGATTTTTTCTGTGAAATAACCTTGTATTGAACAATAGGTCGGCGCGGAGTTTTTCCTTGTTTTGCACCTGTGGTGCTAGGAAAGTGCTAGAACTGTTTCGAGGCATTCTGTAATGATAAAAGGCGGTGACGGAGCAAGCTGAATCTTGTTACTTAGAAAGTAGGCAATCTCATGTTAAGTTATTTAACTGAATTTTTTTGTGTAGTGGTTCTCTAGTTATGATACTAGACGCTACTAAAAGTATCATGCGATTTTACGAGAATCTTACTACGGATGAAGGTAATGGACCCTTGGCACAGAATTCTCCCGTTATTTCTTGAAGTATCCACTTCAAGTTTGGAGGTAGAATTTAATTGAGACGGGATGAAGGATATTATAGTTTAGGAGCAGAGGATACTGATAGTGTTGTGCAGAACATTGAAGTTTCATCTTCCACTATGTGTTCTAGTGAAACTGAAAATTCTTGTGAATGGGTGAATCACATTATTGATGATCAGTGTATTTTCCAAGCTATGGAAAACTGTGAATATAAAAACAGTTGTATTTTATTGCGTGCTGAGTATTTCTACAATGTACGCAATTGACAAAGATATCGTTGTGTTACACGATTTGAAGATGAAGTAAGGTCTTTGAGGAGACGCACATATAAACTGATCCTGTGAATTTTTCATATTTATCATATCTTTCTTTCAAATTATGAACATTTTGATAGTGTTGAAATTTTTGAATATTTCCTTCGCAATTAACTTTTACTCAAACAGGATAAACCAATGAGAAAAGTAATTGAGATAGACGCTAATACAGAACAATATAGTGAGTGAACATGAACTTAATAAAACCGATTGTCCTACACGAAAGATGAGATAATTAAAATTGTGTATGGACCAAAATTTTGAACTTGTTAAAGGTATACTTACGCATTAACTTAAACCACCTTCTACTCCCTTTTGCTGTCGTTATTTATAATTTTTGTAACCTGTTTATAATAGTGAATAAAACATTGATCAATCTAAAACAAACATAATCAGATTTTTTCTGTGAAGTAAATTGAAAATGATAAAATAATATTTCTGTTTACTTTTACCTGACGTAAAAGTGAAAGTGCCTCCTCACTGGATATTAAAAGTAAGACGTTGATTTCTGCTCACCAGCAGATGCAAGAATAGACAAGTAAGAGTTGTACGTAAAACACTTTTAGTTCATCATTTCCTTGCAAAACTTATTGTGACGTGAACAGAGTTGTTCTTTAGATACTTTAGATCAGTCTATATGTGCGTCTCCTCAAAGGCCTTACTTCATCTTCAAATCGTGTAACACAACGATGTCTCTGTCAATTGCGTACTTTGTAGAAACACTCAGCACCCAAAAAAATACAGCTGTTTTGATATTCACAATTTTCGATAGCTTCGGAAATACACTGATCATCAATAATGTGATTCACCCATTCACAAGAATTTTCAGTTTCACTAGAACACATAGTGGAAGATGAAACTTCAATGTTCTGCACAACACTATCAGTTACCTTTGCACCTAAACTACAATATCTTTCATTACTGTCTCAATTAAATTCTATCTCTAAGCTTGAGGTGGATACACTGCAAGAACTAATTGGAGAATTCTCTGCCAAGGATCCATTACCTTCATCCGCAGTAGGATTCTCGTAAAATCGCATGATACTTTTAGTAGCGTCCAGTATCATAGATATAGCACAACTACTCGAAAGTTTAAGTTAAAATAACTTTACATGTGATAACCTACTTTCTAAGTAACAAGATTCAGCTTGCTCCGTCACCACCTTTTATCATCAAAGAATGCCTAGAAACAAGTTCTAGCACCTTTCCGAGCATGAAGGGGTGGAAGACAACATGTACCCTAGTCCCGAGCACCACAGGTGCAAGAGAAGGAAAAACTCCGCGTCGACCTATTGTTCAATACAAGGTTACTTCCAACAAAAAATCTTTGAACACCTGTATGAATAACTAACAGTTGTAAAAATAACTTGTCGTAACTCCAAGCGTCAAAACGAGCTTGTTCCTCCTCTCCGAGCGCTGCAGGTAAAAAACAACAAAAACCACGCGTTGAACTCATTCTTCATTTAAGCGAAAGAATGTCAAACAAAAAGTAAATTATCAGCTGCACCGTTCAATTCTTAGAAAGGCAGTAACCTATTGTAACACGTTCCTGAGTATCAAAAGGAAACAAACCTTACATGTTAAAGATCATTTAACTGGCGCTGCTGTCAATCAAGCGGCAGACATTAAATGAAATTTGTTTCTCTCCCCGAGCACAGTAGATGCGAAACAACAAAAAAATCGCGTCAACCCTTTGTTAAATTAACAAAAATATCGTTAATTGACGCAGCTGTCAATCAAGCACTTGACATAAAACGAAACTTGTACCCCCTCCCCGATATTGTAGGTATAAACAAAAATATCTTCTCGTCAACTCACTGTCCATTCAAGCAAACACCTGCGCCTTCGTTTAAGCATCATGCAAATGAAAAACATGTTCCCTGCTCCCGAGTACTATAGGTGCAAAACAACTTATTCTAACTTGCTACACTTCGACACATTTCAAAAAAAGAAAATTCAAACAATCAAGCCTGCACATGCGCAGATCTTAACCCCCGAACTCGAATAAATCTAACAATCATCAGACAGTAGGTCCACAGCAGTCGTGGCACGAGCTTCGCTCCCAAACGACGGGCGCATGGCAATGACGACAGCGAATGCTTCGGGTGTGCAGCGACTCTGCTAGCGAAGGTGCTGACTATGTGTGGTGACTATGTATGCGTTCACGGATGTGCAGCAACTGCAGTCCAACCACGGGAACGACGGCAGAAAAAACTTCGGCTTTGTGTGTATCAACGTGTGCGTTTCATCTGCGTTAGCGGTAACAGCGCCGACATCAGCGGCAACGTGTGTGCGGTAACTGCGGTCCGGCCACGGTAACGATAGCAGTTACAACGATCCTGCCACCGTAACACCGACGACGATAGCAAGACTGACAGCGGTAATAGCGACGACGACAGCGCAACGGCATCGCCGTACACTCTCTGTCTCCGTTCATAAGTAATGTATGTTCTACCTCCGACATATCTTACTATGGAAATAGGGTGAATAAATATTTCCTTACATCAATAATCATCAAAGTCCCCAAAATTAAAGTTAGATATGCTAATACATTAATACATCAATGATTTATTTCATATTCAGATAATTCAATTTGTAGCTATACTATACGTTCGAAAACCTTAGATGATCTTTCTACATCTCTAATAACATGCCTTACCGACCTTAAAGCGTATAAACAATTATAAATAGCTAAAAATAAAGTATCCGAAAGAGTACCTTTTTGACGCGGGACGGGGGCAAGCGTTAAATCCACAATTTCATTCAATCCTTCATTACACCATCAATAAAATCTATATCAAACACTACTATCCAGCAAAAGTTAGGTTAATTCTACATATAAAGATTTATGATGAACTTCAAATAGGTCTGAAGGGGAGTGGGACAACACCAAAGATTCAATTACAGGGCGATGTACTCAAACAAGGAGCAGAAACTCCTCCTCATGTGACGTCAAAAACATCAAGGCTATATAATATCACTAATACCAAAAGTTCCATGATGTTACAAATCTGCTACTTTCTGCTTTGACCTAGATATTTGACCTAGATGTTGCCTACTATAAACCCGTCCAGCCATAAACAAGGAGCAATAAAAACTAGCTGCTTGTGAATTTAGACTACTATGACACCTCACCCCAATTTACCTATTTTGTTGTACCAAGTTATTTCCAATCTTCCGGCTTTTACAGCAGAAACAAGCAAATATGAATCAACTTTTAAAATAATTCTGACTATTTCTTGCAGAAGCCGGTTCTGTAAGTGTTTGTTTTTATAAACTGAAATTTATGTTGTTACTGCAGATTCTAAGAAAGACGAAATAACAAGATATTGATAAAAGTTTCTCTCACTAACAACAAATAGAATTTCAAACTGTTGTAATTACCCTCATCTCTTTCATTAAGGGAATATAGCAGTAAAATGAATTTCTCCACAGAATAAAATTCAAGTTTTCACGTTAGTCTTTCAAGAAAAGTTGGTATATTCATATAAAGGTCGATCGACTAACAATCGTGTTCACGTTCAGGAAACTTGGCACATATGTTGCCATTAATTTTAATCCTATTTTAACGGCCTAGAAAATGGTCCCCATCTGCTAAACTCTCACGATTGTTGCCTTTAACATTATATTTTCTACCTGCACTTGTTTTATTTCCCAGTATGCTTTGGATTTGCTGTTACAAACAATAGACCACGAGATGGTGCAGCGGAGAGTTTCTGTATAAAAGTTTCGTATTCTTTTTCTTCTAGTGATTGTTGGCGGTTTTTGTGGCTAGAATTTTTAATAACAATGAATACATTGTTTTATTCTAGTTTAAACTGTTGTGTGTCCAAGATCGTGTCTACGTGCGTTGCAAGCGGGGTGTTTTGAAATGTACACATTTGTGTACAAAGTGCATAAGGAAAACCTATCTTATCCCATATACAGTGAATAGCATTTTGTGTGAAAAGACGCTGGTACACGTTTAATCATTAGTTTCGCTGGGTTGTCTGTTGTTGCAAAATGCCCAGAAGAAGAAGGTTAGGGGAGGAAGATATTCGAGAAATTCTCAATTGTGTTGATGATTCTAATAGCTCTGATTTGGATTTGATTGCAAGTGATGAAGAGAGTGAACCTGACACGCTGATGGAACATTTGGATGATGATATCTACAATGATACAAGTGAAATAGTGGATTCTTTCATAGCAAGTAGTGATCAACCTGGAACTACAAAGGTAGCAATGTCCCAGGCTGGCTCCAACAGGAATGTTCATCAAGCTACAGAACTACCCGCACAACAGAGCTTGAGAAAGGATTCTGATCTTTCCGCGCCACAAACCTTGGTGAAGGATGGTGAACATGATACAGGGACAGTACAAGGGACCTCAGCAAGTAATGCAAGGAAACGAATATGGTACGCAAATAAGGATAACGACTTTGCAGGGAACCCCCTATTTTCAAAGGCACTACTAGCTTCAACTTTACTTCAGAAGAATCCAAAAACGGCTTATCCATTTTACCGCAATTTATTTCCGGAAGAAATTGTAGAGCTGATTGTTCGAGAAACTACAAGATATACTGTTCAAAATGGTGAACATAACTTCTCCACAACAGTGAACGAAATACATACATTTTTGGCTGTCAATATTGTAATGACATACATAAAGTACCCTAACTATAGACTCTATTGGTCCTCAAATCCAGCACTAAGGTTCCACCTCATTGAAAATTCAATACCACTAAAAAGGTTTGAAAAACTAAAGAGATATATTCATTTTATTGACAACGATACGATTCCAGAAAACAATACAGATTCTTTTGTGATAGTAAGACTTATGTTGGACAAACTAAACACAACATTTTCAGAAGTTGTTACTCCAACCGAATAATACAATTCAAAGGCAGAAGTTCAGCTAAACAATACGTAAAGTCAAAACCGAAGAAGTGGGGCTTTAAAGCTTGGGTCAGATCTGGCTCTGACGGATATGTGTCTAAATTTGAAATGTATCAAGAACAAAGCCATATCATGAAGGCGATCATGGAGAATCTTTCGGTCCCATAGGTGACACAGTTATTCGAATGTGTGATGACATAGAAGGAAATGCTCACAAACTTTTTAACGATAACTTATTTACCACAATTTCTCTTGTTATGTATTTGAAGAACAAAGATCTATATATGTGCTAGGTACTATCAGGGTGAATCGTTTACAGGAAGCTGAGAAGAAACTGAAGGACCCGAAAACGTTACTGAAAGATGGCCGAGGCTCCATATCCCTGGTGACCTCTAATGAAAATGTGACAGTTGTGCGCTGGGTTGACAACAAACTCGTTCACCTTGTATCGACCTTTGCGGGTAAAGATCCTGTGGACAGAGTAAAACGATGGGACAGAAAAAAATCATACTTATTTAGAAATTGAATGTCCTCGTGTTGTTGCGTGCTACAATCAACATGTGGGTGGTGTTGATATCACGGATAGAATGGTAGCTTATTATCTCCATGCTTTCAAAAACAAGAAGTTTTATCAGCGCATATTCTTCCACTTTTACTATGTAGCAATAATCAATGCGTGGATTTTATATAAAAGGGTTACTAAAGGCGATGCTCTTGTTGGAATTCAAAGCTCTGTTGTGAATACTATAATGGAGATCGCAACTACAAGAAACAAACGTGGAACACCATCAACCCAGAGTGATGAAACTAGGTACATGAAGAAAAGGCAACGAACCGGGTGCTCAATTGAAGTCCGAACTGACGGAATCGGCCATTTTCCAAAGAAAAAACAGTTTGCAACACTGTAATTTGAAGTAGACTCTTTCTCTAGGAGGGTATAAAAAGTAAAGCAGATATAAAGCCATTATTGCAACAAGTTTTCTGCAAGTTCTCCTTATTTCTTTACATATCTTGTGAATTTCAATATGTTACCATATCCGCAACAAGTACACATTTGTGGCCATTTGAAAATGGCCTTGTGATTGGCTGGAATTTGACATTAGCGAAAAAAATTCACTTTTTACGTTTAAGATAAATGCCAATAACCAAAATATAAAAATATCAAAGAAATCCGCGTCTTTAAAAAAATTGGTCCCTGAAGACGTTAAGACAAATCGATGTTGTATATGTTAAGTTGTGGGTCTGACACTATGGGTGTAACTTTGATCGGCGCATGCGTTTGCGAATCAAATTGTAAAATTACATTCACCTTAGGTAATTTAAAATGTTCAGTCAATAAAATATTAGTTTCGTGTATTATCATCCTCTGCTATCATCTGTTGTATAAACTCTTAAAAATAATGACGCAGGTAAGTAGATAGACAATAACACATCAATATAATGGATGTTAGGTCTTATAGAGGAGCGGATGGTGACACCTACCTTTAGTTAGTGCTCTCAAAAATTAAGGGAAAAGTTATGCATCGAGAACAGAGAAGTCAAAGCATCAAAACAACTTAAATTCGAAGTTAAACAATTAGATAATCCGAGGGTAAAAGCAAATCACCAACTGGAAATCTCAAATAGGTTCGAAATCTTAGCCGACTCTAGTACTAATGAAGATGACATTAATAATGAAATTGATGTAAGTAAGATGTGGAAGGCAATGCAAGATATAGTGAATGGCGCAGCGAAGGAACGTTTAGGTGAGAAGAAACAGCAGAGAAACCGGCCTTGATTTGATGACGAATGGATTAAGCTTCATGAGGAACGGAAACATGCAAGGCAACGTTGGCTAAGTAATAAAAGCGAAGCAAATACCAACCACTACAGTAACGCGAATGCCGCACGCGGATTTAGAAACAAAAAGCGAGAATAGCTGACGTAGAAGATTCAGGAGATAGAGGAAAACGGCAAGACAAATAACATACGAGATCTGTACAAAGGGGTAAACTCGTTAAGTAAAGGTTACCAGATTAGGGATGATTACAAATGAACGCAGAGATCTTTAAGCGGATCCGACTAAAATTGTGAATGTGTGGAAAAATCATTTCTTCAAACTTCTTAATAAACACAACGGATATAATAAAACACGAATTAAAAATATATACAGCAGAACTGTGGATATCCGAAGTTAGTGAGATCGCGGTCGAAATGTCGGTAAAGAAATAAAAAAAATCGTCAGGAATATATTCCAGCCGAATTAATTAAAGAGTTATAAGAACGGCACTAATCAACGAACTGAATAGATTGGCAAGTGCTATATGGAGAAAGGAGGAGCTTCTGAAGGAATAGAAAAACCTCAATAATAGTTCCGGTTTATATAAAAAAGGTGATAAATCGGACAGTAATAATTATAGCGGAATCTCCTTACTCTTAACATGTAACAAAGTACTGAGTAATATCCTACTACCTCGCCTAAGCGTATACGTAGATGAAATAATTGGAGGCCACCAATGAGGATCTAGAAAAAATCGATCCACGTTGGACCAGATTTTCGCCTTGATACAAATCTTAGAGTAGAAGAAGGAATACAATGGAAATTTTCACCAACTGAGGTGTATGCGGGAACAAAAGCCTTTGCGTTTTTTTTTAACATGAAACATAGGCTTTTGTTGGCGCATATACGCCCCAGCTATTCATGGATTTTAAGAAAGCATATGATTCTATCAAAAGCGGAAAACTATACAATATCCTGGTACAATTTAGAATTCCGAAACACTGGTTCAACTAGTGAGGATGTGTCTCAGCGAGCCCATAAGTAGAGTACGGATAGATAATACTATGTCAGATTCGAGATTCGCAACGAATTGAAACAAGGTGAAACCTTGTCACCAATTACTTCTTATCTTTGCGTTAGAATATGTGATTCAGAAAACAAAAGAGGACAAAAAGGGACTAACATTGAATGGCTTGAATCAATTGTTCGTATACGTGGATGATGTAGTTTTAATAAGGGACGAAGAAGATGCACTACAAAGTAACACTAATGTCTTAGTAGAAGTGTGCGGTGAGATAGGTTTACAGATAAACATAGAGAAAACAAAATACTTGATAACAAGACAAAACACTGAAAAGGAAGGGAATAGATACATAACAATTAAAAATGAGAACATAGAAAAAATAAACAAATTAAAATACTTAGGAGCATATGTAACAAACAAAAACGAGGTCACGGAAGAAATAAAAAGTCACTTAGCATCGGGGAACGCATGTTATTACTTAGTTCAAAAACTTCTAAGCTCACAATAAATACCAAGAAAGTTGAAATTGAAAATATACAGAACGGTTATTATTCCGGTAATATTTTACGGTCGCGAAATTTGGCGCAAGACCCTGGAAGATGAACATAAATTGCGAGTGTTTGAAAATAAGGTCTTGAGAAAGATATACGGGCCGAAACGGGATGAGGTGACTGAGGAGTGGAGGAGACTGCATAACGAAGAACTTTACGGGCTTTACGACTCAAACGATATTGTAAGAATAATGAAATCGTGATGACTAAGGTGGGCAGGTCTTGTAGCTTAAATAGGGAGAAACGAAGATTATATTCTATTGTGGTTGGTAAACCAGAGGGAAAGAGACCGTTAGGAAGATCAAGACGACGTTGGGAGGATAACATTAAAAAGGATCTTCGAGAAGTAGTTGTTTGTGATGGAAAGTGACTTGATCTTGCCCAGGATAGAATCCTATGGAGAACGTTTGTTAGTGCGGCGATGAACTTTGAGTTTCTTAAGCCATAGAATAAGTAAGTAAATTTTAAACTAACAGTGATTTTCCTGTTGGTTTACTAATTGGAACGCCGGGGTTCCACATTTTTTAACAACTTCTTTTTGTTCGTATCATACCTATAAATATTTGATACTCTCTCCTTCATTTTGAATTTTTCAACAATTTTCAAAACTTTCAAAACTTTGTACGCATTTTCAGAAAATAAGTTAAATAATACATATTAAACCATTATTCATTCCTTTCATTATACGCAATACAAAGACCAGAAACCCAACATGGCATCTATACCCGAGCAGTAAAGTATCATTATGATGTTCCTGAAGACGCTTTCTTGTGAAAAATCAACGAAACGGGCTTCATAGGTCGGAAACAGGATCAATACGCTTTTCCAGTTTCGAATTTCAGCCGTTAATTGCAGCCGAATTTCCGCAGTTCCGAGCATTTACTTCAGAAACTGTCTTCGTAACATAAAAGAGTTGGTAAAATAGTCAGGTGCGGTGCGATAGAGCAGTGGTTAAAGTAACGGACAACACACAAAACTAAAGATTCTATGTTCGGGCCCCAATCAAGGCAGTTGATGTTTTCCGCCATAGGCTTGTTATTTATAGCAATTTTGTCGCCCTGTTAACTAGCAAGTTTACTGCAAGTGTGTAGCCAGTTTGCAGCCTTGCAATGTCTCGCTTCGTGCAAATTTGCAATACCAAACGTCGTACAATCTTGGTGCAAGCTTGGGGGCTATCTGGGGAGGATAACGACAAAACTTCCCAGTCCAGCGAGGTAGTCGTGCGGTATGAGGCTTCAGACTAGTGTCTCCAAGGTTATGGGCTCGAATCTCAGCTGGGGCATACCCGTAGTTTATTTTTTAAGAAAATTTAACAGATAAGAAAATCGAAAAGGGTCAAAGTCAATAATTATGAAAATGGCCCAATTATTATACAAAGTTTTTGTTGCAAAACTCCCTCCCCATAGGATCTGGGGTCAAAGGCCAACCTGAAGATCAGAAGAATAAAAGTTCATTTGAGCGACACAAGTGTACATTTTTCAATGTAAATCGAATTGTGGAACCAAGAACTGTTTGAATTCTTGATTTAAAAGAATGTGCTCATACACAAAAACTTCGAACCGTTTCGTTTCTTTTTACCTGTTAAATTTTCTAAATATATATATATATATACCAATGCTTATCAGAATAATGGAAACACCTGTAGTTGGCAACACGTCAGATGTATGGGTTGGCAGTGGTGTCGTGGCGACCGCAGCGCCGGACTGCTGGTGGTGGTGTGTTAGGTCGGTCTCCATACTACGTCAGGCGTCGTGGAACAGGAGTGTGCAGTGGCTGCAGCAGACGGAGGTAGTGTAAAATGGGAGACCTCTCAGAGTTTCAAAGAGGGCAAATTGTTGGTGCGCGGTTATGTGGAGTGAGTGTGACGGCAGTGGCTAGTGTGTTAGGTGTGTCGCCAGGGACAGTGTCGAAGGTGATGACGGCCTACACAACACACGGGAAAACCACATCGGGGAAGCGGAACAGTGGGCGGAAGAAAAGCATCAGTGACAGGGCACGCCGGGTATTAAAGCGCATTGTCACGCGGAACCGTCGTGCCACTGCGGCGCAAGTGACGGAGGAACTCAATCAGCACCTCCCCCAACCTGTTTCGACAATCACAGTCCGCCGCGAATTACATGACATGAACTTACGGGGTCGTGTTGCACGGGCCAAACCTCTCATCAGGGACCAGAACGCTTTAGCACGCCGCAAATGGTGCCGCGACCATGCAACTTGGACCGTTGACGACTGGAAACGTGTGGTATGGTCGGATGAGTCACCATTCACCCTATTCCAAACCACGGGCCGTGTTTATGTGTGGAGAACGTCCAAAAGAAGCGTATGATCTGCAGTGTCTCCGCCCAACTGTGAAACATGGCGGCGGCACGGTGATGCTGTGGGACGCAATACCATGGTTTTCATTGGGTCCTGTGGTCACACTTCGCGGACGCATCACTGCCAACGATTATGTCGCAATTTTAGGAGACCACTTGCATCCTATGGTCCGGATGTTGTTCCCGGACAATGACGCCATATTCCAGGATGATAATGCACCCATTCACACAGCTGGAGTTGTTGCAGCGTGGTTTGAGGAACATCGGGATGAAGTTCAACACCTCCCCTGGCCCGCCCAATCCCCAGATCTCAACATAATTGAACATCTGTGGTCCATCTTGGAAACACGACTCCGGCGACGATTTCCACCTCCATCCTCTCTCACAGAACTGGCCGATGCCCTGCACGAGGAATGGTGTAATATTCCACTTGCTACCATTCACGACCTCTATGCCTCCATCCCACGTCGCATCAAGGCTGTTCTGAAGGCGAAAGGTGGCCCGACACCATATTAATCTGGTAAGTTGCACTTTCGTTCAGGTGTTTCCATTATTCTGATAAGCATCTGTATATATATACAGCAATGCTCCAGCCGGGATAGGAACCCGCAAGCTTGGAACTTAGAGACGCTGGCCTGACGTCTCAAACCTCGATCGACAAATTTGTATTAGTCGTCAATACCTTCCCAATGGCATCCAACGTGATCGACTCTCTGGAAATTTTAGCCAACTTGAAATGAATAAATCCCGAGTATGCCTGGACATCACCCTTTAAATATATTACACAGTTGGCCTACTCTGGACCGTGGATTGGGAATAGTACTTTGGGCCTCCACCTTGTTAGAGATAAGCTGTACGATTTATTCCTATAAGTCCGCTACTTTATTTAAGGTTTCAAAAATGATTTCCTTTAATCACAGATTAACGCCGCATGTTAGATTATACAAGGGACCAAATTATATGTTCGTTTCACTGCTTTCTATCAGCAAGCATTAAGAAAATATATCAATTAGTTCCTGCGTCATTGTTTTTACAGACATTTACGTAAGTTTTTTTTTCAACGTAACGCTAATACATTTATAAATATTTGCTAATAATTTATTTCTTTATCTTTACAGCAGACCACCTACCTGTATGTTACAGAGATACATCATATTTTAACGAATGTATAATCGAAGCTAGTCACCGACTTCGGCCCTTTCTAGAGAGAGGTATAGTACATTCATATATTATTTTTAATTTCTTGTCTTTCTTTAATTTTCCAGAAAGGTAAACGTACCTGTTATTGGCATTTTAAGATCACAGTCATTATAAAACTTGAATTGGAGATCTATTGCGGCTTTATTTTTCTATTCATGGCTATCTGCAAACTCTTATATCTTTCCCGAAATCAAGAACATGTATTTTTTTTTTCTTCAAAACAGCAAAATGGTCAGTTTTTGGCACCTTCTAACCAGTAGCTGGCACACACCCCCTGCCCACTTATTGGCACTTTAGCCCACTAGACTTTTTCAGTAGACCTATCATTACAGATCTGATGTAAGCTAGAAAAGAAAGAAAGTCGTTTTTCACTATAGGCAGTATAGCACAACACATTATAAATCTAAAAATTGTCAAAAAACAACCTAAGCTTTCACTGGCTTTTATCTATTTAGCACAGAAGTTATACAGTATGTTAAAAGTATAAAGAATGAAAGACTAAGGGCCAGTTCTACAATCGACGGCTAATCTTCTGGCAGGTCTAAGTTGAGGCCAGGTCTCATTTTGCGTACTCTCATTGGCCAAAGTATGACTTGGCCTCGACTTAGCCCTGCCAGAAGATTAGCCGTCGATTATAGAACTTTCTCATGTAGCACATAAGTTATAACAAGACGCCTTCCCAGGATTCTGCAGTTGGACAACGCCAGACCTCATACTCCAACCAAGACAAAACAGTCCTTCAGGAGCTGGGAATAGAGGACTTACCACACGCAACATACTCCGCCATCCTCCCACATTTAGACTATCATCTGTTTCCTCCAGTGTCATACGGATTGCGTAGTACGAGACCCTTCTTCGACGAAGCTGCTCTCAACTCCTGACTTGATGATTACTTTAACCAGAAACCGGTGAATTTTTACCAGAAAGCGATCGCGGAGCTCTCTGTCAGAGATAAAACAGGTCACCGGGCCTATGTTTGTGACCCGGCCTGATCCGATTTTGATCCAGTGACTCGGAAGGAAAGGGAGAGTTTTCATTCCTTACTATACACTGTTGCGTTTCAACAGTATTTCTTTCAAGGGATGGCCGGGAAAGGGGTTTTACCCCCACTC
>JAGDQP010036607.1:0-18985 GCA_022664845.1 Lepisma saccharinum | reverse complement strand
GGGGGAACAAACGTTTCCCATTCCGGGACTGGTACCGTCTTTTTTCTGTGCTTGGATTCTATTTCCTGTTCGGTTTTGTTAAACATATTCACAGCGCCCGACGGGCCTGGCTGTACGTTGATGTGATTAGCATCATCGTACAAACGGGCTAACGTCGGTTCCTTTGTTTGTCTTACCACACCTTCATTCCCTGTCCCAATATCTACGGCAGGTGTAGGATGCTCTGTATGTTCGGGTTCCAAAGGGGTGAACGTACAGGGAACCCTTTCCTGATGCGTTGGATTTGGAGGTATGCTATCCTGTACATCTACGATTGGTTGTACACCACCTACAGAGCGCAGTATATCTTCCTCCAAATCCAGCGCTACCTCCACCATGCGTTGCCGTTCCCGCGCATCCCTCTGCTCACTCTCCAGAGCAACTTCTTCCGCGATGGAAGGCAGAAGCGCGTCAACGGCTTGTGCTTCTACCTCCTGCGGCTGCTGTTGGTGCTGTACGGGTGCGCTCTCCACGTCAATCCAAGTCGGCGGTGCAACACCTCTACCATAGTTCAGTGGTGGGGTTGCTGGATTTAACATTAACCAATTCCAAAATGCATAGGCCTCGGTTTTGCCTAGCATTTGAAGTATAGTGTTGCGATTAATTCGCCCCTCCCCAATTTTGCCCGCATGACACAAGTCATAAAACCACCGTTGGACCTCTTCAATATACGGTTCAAATTCAACCGACCGCGCCGCGTAAAGGTCCAACACTTGCCCGCCCAATTGGCATATTTGCAGTATTTCATTTATCATGTGCCAACAATACTCTAAAAGATTTTGTATAAAGCGGTACCTTACCTCGGGCTGCAACGTGCGTAGACCAAGGGCCTCCCACTGGGTCAGGGTCCTCCAGGCCTCTAGCCAGTCATTTGTGGAGTGTAGCGCTCCGTGTTCAAAACTATCTAACACAACGTCAATTGGATTCATCGTGTCTGCAAAATACAAAGTAAAATCGCACTTTGAGTTACACAGAAGTAAACAGCACGTGCTTGTAGTGTTAGTGATTCACTTCAACTGGGTATGATTTTGAATTTATTTTAAGGCCTTTAGGCAACTATGGCTCAGGCCGTATGGATGATGATGGGATGAATTGGTGGAATGAAGAAAGTGGGAGGAAACGGGAGCACCCCGAGAAAACCCACGCACACGGTGTTTGTCCACCACAAAGCCCACATGGCATGAGCAGGGATCGATCCGACGATCCCTAGCACCAGAGGTGAGCGCTCTACCAACTGAGCCACCGTGGCCCCAACTGGGTATGATTGTACTCTACTTGGCATATATGTACTTCTAAAGGTAAGTTAGTATTCCTATGTCTAGGGTCTTGCGCATGCATTATTTTACAAGTCTTACGTATGCAGGTGTGTGACTACAGCTGTGGATGGTATGCATAGGTCTCATGCGTAGGTGAGGATGGTGATTCTTACTACTACTTCTACTAGTATTCAAATGTTTACACGTACCTTATTTTTCTGAACTGCTTGTTGACTCTTACTCGGATCTGGTGGTTTGCCGTGCTCGGTTCTGGTGCTTTGCCCTGTTCGGTCTGCTGACACCTGCAATGAATGAACCATACTTTAGTCTATTGTATCAGCTTTTGTGTACGGGTTAGTTTTACTGATTGTTATATTTTACCATAGATATGTGAGTAAACTTACGTAACTTTACATTGTTTTCTTTCCAGCTCCTCTCCGCGGGTATGCTCTTGTGGAATTTGATTAGTTACTACTACTACTACTACTTGCAGTCCTATGCTATTGTTTTCCTACGTTTACACGTACCTTATTACCCTTTTCCGGGTCCCTTTTCTATCTGAGTTGATCAGTTGTTCGTAGTGGCGTTTTACAAAGGCTTTTGATGCGTTGATCAGGTGTTCGTGTCTTACTCCAGCTTTTGGAATTCTGAAACATATGAAATCATAATTTACTCTATTATACCAGCTTTTGTGTACGGGTGGGACAAAGTTGTTTTTTTATTACTACATACCTTTAGAATTGCCCTTTATTCCCGCTAACGTAGATGGCTCTCGTAGATTTATGTTATGTTATCCTTGCAGGTTCTCGGTAGTGTGCGTCCTTAACCTTCTCTCTGAAAGGATACCACACAATGTGTTTTAACGTTATGTCTCGTACTACATCCTTAAGTACATAGCTAGATTTTTTTACGCCTTCCCTATCTGTTTTTTTACCCTTTTTAGAATCCTTGTTTAAATACATTTTTTATAGACACATTGAGATTTTATGATATGTTCCATCTTTGAACCCTCTTCTCTCCTCCTCCTTCTCCCCACTACGTACACCGAGCACCCTGGCGACACATTAATCGCATTTAGGTAGTATTATTACATAACGGTTAATGTTACCCTTCTGGGGGTACGTTGGAAATATAAATCCAAATCGTTCCTCTGAATACTTGTAATATAACATAGCATAAACGGGTATTCTAAATCAAAAGCATTGTTATCCAGAATAGCTCTAAGAATTATTTATGGATTAAAAGAAATTCAACAATTAAATATTTTTTTTCTTCCATCGTGATTACATACAATTATTACAACCCAGATTAGGATATTGAGTTATAACAATTTTAAGTTTACAAAATGGAAATGCTGCAATGGTACCTTCAACATAAAGCTCTGGCCGACACCTTCCCGATAATAATAAACAAGTATTACAAGAGAAACATAAACATGTGTTTACTTCCAGTTGCTGCTAAAAATAAAATTAAATTGAAGGAAGGGATGGAATGATTCCAAGTGTATATAAAGCACGTTTCTTACAGTACTAGAAAATGAATTTAAAAACAGAAAGGAAAATACATGAAGTTAGGAATGAACTGTAGGCGATTTGCGGTTACCACACACTACAGTGAATAATCGTATGAGTACAAGAAAAAGAGGGAGAAAAGTACCATGAATTAAAAACTTATTTGAAATAATAAACATCCATAGAGATAAAAAACGTTATGTTATTGTTACATAAATTACATTGCAAAAACTCAAGATGACAACTAAGGACAGCTCGGATTTTGGTGAACATCCTTCGGTTGTGCACCATTCACGTTCAGTGTTGCAGTCTTTTTTGGGAACCTTAGAGTTGCGAGGAGGGTCAATTTCATGAAGATGTGCAGTCTTCTCTCGTTTACCATCGTTCCTCCGCGCATTGACATTAACTACAAGTGTACATGATTCACTTGTCCATTTTTCCCAACTTTTGAAAAATTCGAACTGACCTATCTCGAATTCAAGTCGATCTACGTTGTACGTACTATTAATTTCATCCTTAGACTTCTGAACCTATTTGTTCCATGTGTCAAGTTTTCGAATTTTCTCGAAATTTGACACTTCGAACCCTCGTATCTCGAGAACCGTTCGAGCTAGAGCAAATTTGACCCAAAATTTCGAACCCCCCTGGCGACGACCCAACCCCCGTACATTTGCTCTTCCGGACCTATATACAAAGTTTCAAGGTCCTCGGACCATTTTCAAATTTCAAAAAGGTTCAAACCTTGAACCCTTTTTTTCTCCTCCTTGTTACCACTACGTACATTCTGAACTCGTTTACCATCGTTCCTCCATGCATTAACATTAACTACAAGTGTACATGATTCACTTGTCCATTTTTCCCAACTTTTGAAAAATTCGAATCGTCCTATCTCGAATTCGAATCGACCTACGTTGTACGTACTATTACTTTCGTCCTTAGACTTCTGAACATATTTGTTCCATGTGTCAAGTTTTCGAATTTTCTCGAAATTTGACACTTCGAACCCTCGTATCTCGAGAACCGTTCGAGCTAGAGCAAATTTGACCCAAAATTTCGAACCCCCCTGGCGACGACCCAACCCCCGTACATTTGGTCTTCCGGACCTATATACAAAGTTTCAAGGTCCTCGGACCATTTTTAAATTTCAAATTTCAAAACGTTCAAACCTTGAACCCTGCTTGTTACCACTACGTACATTCTGAACCCGTTTACCATCGTTCCTCCATGCATTAACATTAACTACAAGTGTACATGATTCACTTGTCCATTTTTCCCAACTTTTGAAAAATGCGAATCGGCCTAACTCGAATTCAGGTCAACCTACGTTCTACTATCATCTGTTCTTTAAGATTGGTAATTGCAACCGACCTTGTGAAACATTCTACAATTACATTGCACTTATATTTGTTAGTACATACCTCTGTATTGTTCTCTTTCCGTTCCAATGTTCACTCTTATCACTGTTCACTAGTTCACTAACTGTCTCACAATAACTGCATGTTGCTTGCGATCAACATGATCTTCCCTGTTGTCCTGGCCACTCCCCCTCAACCCATCCTGTCTCTGATTAGTTAACAATCTTACGTTTTCTGTTCTCTCCTCCCATCCTGTTAAGAAGCTACCTGAACCTTCCCCCTTCCCGGTTGGCAGCTACCATCCTTTCTCTTCCTACTTTTTTTTGTTGCAAAGCGGACCGATTGATGATACCCTTCGTATGACGTCCCATTATTTTTACGGTATTTGTGATTCAATAGTGTTCTTTCAATTTCAGTTGTGATGTCTTCTTGTGCTAAGTCGGAGGGTCTAACACGTTTCAAAATCATGCTACTCCCGTACATTGTTGGCTCCCTATTCATGCAATCCTATTTTTATAAAGAGATAAAGAAATCGTTTTGTGCACTACGACCATCTTTCTAAAGAGAGGTACCGCTCTTAGAATTGCATGATGAATTATCATCCTAACTGACATCGCTTCTAGACCTACCATACGAGACAATTGTAGGCATTGAATATGCTTGACAACACCAGTAATTTCAAATCATCTGTCATTCCATTATATACCATGACCAACCGTTATGGCTGGTAGCTTCTTAACATCATGTATTGTTACGCATCTTCAACTGTGTCATCCATCATACAACTCTTAACAATACTGCTGACAGCTACTGTTAAAAGTCACAAGCTTAGCCCATTCAACCGTCACGCAGAATCATTTATTAGTCCCACATCATAAATCCTCACATTGTGTACAATATTCTTACATGTCAGGTAGACATCGTCTTTTAAAGGATTATCCATTTCTCTATTTCAAAAGGCACTCACAGATTGGGCTCGCCTTCTCCTTCTACCCTTGTTCAGGCAAAGATTCAAAGCGTTCTTTCAAATCTTTATTATCCACCTTTTCATGCCTAGTTCTATAACAAGTCAAAATCATACGTACATGCTTCATCCGTCAAGCCTTGTCACTTGCCCCGCTGACAATCGATCTATCATTCTATAGAAATTCAAAGCGCTCAGTTAAATTAAAACCCATTCTTACATCCTTTCCTAAACCATGAGTGGTTCGCATTGTCATATTTCATCCGAAACATTAATTCTCCTCCGAGACCTTAATCTTGTCATTGAAGCTCATGTCCTTTTCAAACACAACTGCCTTCCTAACACCGCTTTGTCCAGATACCACATCCAATAAACCATTCGTCATTCCCAACGTCTGATATTAAAGTATTCGTCTCATTCTAAGGTCACGTCTAGTTATATTCATGTCTTACAGGTACATGGACATCATCCATCAACCATTGCTAGCATCTAACGAACCCATTGTGACATTAATCTTTACAAAACCTATCGCAATCTCTCTTCATCTGCCTTTCATCGCGGTCAACTGACTGCCTTTTCGCAAGTGAGCAGATAAGCCGATTACACCTTCACGTACGACCATATAGCATTTCCCAATGAATAGAAGGCATTAAACCAAGTAGAAGAAAGATGGCAAAATTCCTTTGTTCAACAAAACTTTGTAAAGTCTCCTAGGCCCTAGTATATCGTCACCCACCATTGTAGCGGCACCGCTGTGTTCATGTCAAACTGACAGCACCTGTCAAAAGAGACGAGATAAGCCGATTAAAACGTCACGCAGGATCATTTATCATCCTCACATCATTAATCTCTCCATTGTGTACAATAATCCTACATGACATGTGAACATGGTCGTTTTCCGAACAATAGAGGCCGTATTTCAATGGAGACACACAAAGTAGGCACCTCTCTACTGACCACCACGGGGTGCTTCAAATGCAGCAGTCATACGGTCCATACTGGTTACAGGTGTTCCACACAATGTAACCTCTAGTTCGTGATACCAGGGTGCGAATTACGGTCGGGTCTGGGGGTTGGGGTAATCCCCTCTCTAGAATATATTTATCCCTGGCTAGTGACTTGAATTCACTATCCCAGGTGGGGTGGGGTGGGGTGATATTTTCCCCTAATAGATAATCTAAGAATGATACAGTCGAGTTCTATTTGTGTAGTATATTTTTGGACTAATATAATATCGCAATATTATTCACTCACACTGCCCTGTACGGACTCCATCTGGCGAGAGCAATCGTGGTGAGTGTTGGTGGAAACATCTTGTTTTTAAATCGTCAAGTGCAGTTAACTGTAGGGAAAAAATGTTAGATTTCATAGAGTTGTGTAACTTAACAGAACAAACATACCTACGTTATGTAAATATTGTTTAATTTAGGTTGTGTTTGTGTACACTCCAGTACTATGAAACGAAAAGTGCAAGTTATTTCATTTCTGTTTCAAAGAAAGATTGACGTGAATCTGGAGGTACTTGTAGTGCTACGAATAACAATGAATGTTACATAAATAGCAGCAGTTGTAAAACGAAGAGAGAGAGGCTTCTAAAGTAAGGTGCACATGTGGTTGTGTTCCAAAGGAAAGATTTATGCAATAATAAAAAATTCAAGGTTTTAGCTAACTTACAATGAGACTGGAAAAGTTGTGTGTTCTACTTATCAAAATATAGTTTCGTGACAATATCACACAGTAAACGTAATTTCAAGTTTCTCAGTTAGTATGAGTTTGAAATTATTGGAGTCGATCGTCACGTCCGAAGTGCTTTACCATGGTGTAGGAGCGAACCATATTTTACAGTGTCAAGATAGTCTTAATTTCACCCACCTGCTGGGGCCAAATTTCCAATCCCTAAATTTAACACGATGCGTTGTAGAATATGAAGAACGTGAATTAGTTCAGAGGAGCAGAGAAATTCAGTGACAACCGCGCAATATATTTGCTATTTGACAATTATATTGTACATCTATGCTAACAGTGCGAGATAAATTTGAAAAGAGACAAATAAGCAACTTCGTAGAAGCAAACCTAGGGGACTTTATTTATCAAGCAGAGACGGGAAAGAAGATGACCACTGTAGTTATACATCAACAAGCACAGAATCTATCACTATCACATACAGAATGTTCCATTAATAAAGTACGGTACTTCCAAGAAAACAAGGATGAAAAGTAGGTTGCATGTAGAAAATGCCACATTTGTCCATGAAAATTGTGTTGGTAAAAAAAGCAAAAGATCAATTTTTTACCTATGATATTTGTATGCAATAACCAGAGAGCGGTTTAAAGATAAAATCTACATATTTTCCAGATTTCGTGTTTTGAACTTACAATAAACCAAAAGGTTTTTATTTTTCATTTACAGCTTTTCTCTAGTTTGAAAAGTGACACTCGTATTTTTACATACATTTTTTCGTAGTACCCTACTTTAGGTTGTAAGCAGATTTCTTGTATTATTTAAAATGTTCTAATCATTGTAGCATTTTATGTGACAGTAGACAGTGGACGAAATTCGGGCCCATTGTTTCAAAAAGCCAATTTTGGCTTGATTTGAAAAATACATTATTTCTTGTGTTGTATGGATGAAATTATTGTCGAGTCACAACATTTGTACTTAAATGTTAGTAAAAATTAATGTAACGCTCACATTTTTCTTATAAGCATTACAATAGATTTTATGAGCATCCAAAAAAGAATTGGGCGGTACTTTCATTTAAATGTTTGGAAATTCTCGAGAAATAAAAGACAAAAAAGGTCGAGAGCCGTATCAAATACAGCACTCAGCTGTTACGCTATGGTCTGGAAAATGATTAGGACTGTCGCAAGAGTCATGGAAAAGTCAGATCATTCTGGTCTCTGGAGGACAAAACTTTTAATGCCTTTGTATTCATTTGCATCTCTCAATCTCTAAAAGTTGTGAAAGTTCAGAATGGATTCATACATATCTGCATTCAACAGTACATAGTATTAGCGTTTCACTAGCGAGCATAGGCGTGACACGAAGGTGTAATCTATTCATGACAATGCATTATTGGGAATAAGGGGCCAGAGTCTTGCCTTAAAAAGAAGAGCGATACGTAGCTTTCATAGGAGCTAAGCTCTCTTGTTGAAAATTGTCCTGTATTTCATATTAAGCGTTCATGTGGCGTAGACCTATATTGGATAGAAGGAAGAGTACCGAATGGAAGAACTGAGTAATGAGAGTTCGAAAATAGACCTTAAAATTAATTTCAGCAAAACGAAAGTAATGTAAATCAGCATATTAATTTGTCAAGTGCATTTCAAAATAGATAATTTATTTAAGTTATTATATATTTAATTACTGATGCCGTTTAGTATTATTATTTGTCTTGACAATGTATGGTATGATTTGCATGGTTGGTGTGGTTGATGTATCTGCATGCGCGTGACAGCTGTAATAAGGACTTCATATTCAAAGGCCGAACGAGAATAAAAGAGCAGCGAGCGATCCTGTCAAGCAAGAGCATCGGAAAACCAGTCTGGTTAGAAAAGTGAAAGTGACAATATAATGGTAGGCGCTCAATATTTCCTTCATATATACACTCATCACCACTTGAACTTCCCCTTTTTCTCTTACAGGTTTCGACGCAAATATCTTGTAACTTGTATACGCCAAGAGAGAATTTCAGTGCACTGTTCGGATGAACTTAGTCGTTTCTGACAATGATGATGATTATATTGGAAAGATATTTTTGATGTAAAATCATCATATATCAATTAGTCGAATTAAGCGTATCATCCATTAAGCGTTACTTAATAATGTATAGATAACCACATTTTTTATATAGAATATATAGAAATGTACAGAACAAAATTGAGTTATGGGTAACTGATAGTAAAATCTTACTATTGATCCATCTTTCCCGAAAATTTGTCACTTGAAATTTGAAAGGTGTATGAAAGTGAAGTCCAGTTAATAAGAGCTCAGGGGACCGAAGCTGCTTGTATCCTTTCGACTGATGTTGGTAAACGTCAATTTATGATTGTAGTTGATGAGAATAAATCTTGGCCAGAAGTTCATTGCATTACGAAGACTTCAGTTTGTAATCATGGTGTTTCTGAGCCAGAACTCGAACATTGCTAGAACGATAATGCAGCTGTCAGTATTGAAATCTATTTGTCCCATTATATTGCATTCAGATAAAGTGATCTACAATGATCCCCTTTTCATTGCGTTCTATTTTCAGTTGATAATATTATGGCCCATTTAAAAGTAACTGATTCCTTTTGTTTCATCGACTCTTTTTACCTTGAATTAAATAACGGTGCTACAATCGACTGTGGCCGATCTTGATACATTATGTATGCTGATGGAACGAGGACATTTGTTATATCAATTTCCGTTAGATGTAAACAAGAAAAAAAATGTTATTTTAGAGCAGTTGAGAAGTTACGATAACTTGTCCGTAAGAAGGTTCTACGAGGGAACGGTTAGTAGTCACTAGCCCGTGTTCTTCAAAACTGAATCAAATAATCAATCATTTATCGTTTGGGAGATAAGGGAACGGGGCTTCCATTAACCTTGGAAACCGACATGTAAAAGGTCTTGGAAAAGTTAGGGGATTTAAAAAACTTAAAAGAAACTGGGAGAAGTCATTTAATATTACATGCCAGTTTTGTGTTAATTTTTCATTTTACTAGAGCAGGCATAAGACTTAAGTAGGTTTCAACATTTCTACTAAAAAAGCTCTTTTATAACATTACGTAAAGTTGTTGATTCCTATATTTCCATGTTTAATATCATGTATTTACTGTATGGTTCAGTTCCTGGTAAACCTGTAAAAGTAAGGGAATCCGTTCTGACCAAGTATGAACCATGTGTTGATTTATATAGAAAAATCCTACCAAGAAGCGCTGGAATATTGGGCCAAGTTCAGATCCTGTCCACGGTGATAATCTTTACTTTCTCTCTAAAGCTATCCTTCAGTTTCAGTAGACAAAATGTCGTGGTGGTAAAGAATAGTACTAGTATCTTGCCCCATCCTTTTGGTTAGAAGCTGTCAGTTATTTCTTTAAGTCCAATGAGCTAGTACAACTTAGAAATGTAAAATAATTAAAATCTTTAGACAAAATAACGTGGGAAAACTTCTGCGAAATAGTGTTGATGCATTTGAATTCGATTCTTTCTTTTGATTCGAGCCTTTTGGAAACTTCGCTTCAAGCTTTGGATATAGTTGGGAGATGATGTGGAAGGGCAAGCGGGGACAGGGTCTGCGTAGTTTGTCTACCATCCCAACATTAGCCTGATGCGACTAGAAAAACATAATACCTGTGGCTTAGTGTACGTAAGCACATTTTAAACCATTTTAGACCCCTTCCCTCTCTTGAAGTAAATTAAGCAGTTTATCCGACCTCTTGCCCTTGAATGCCTACGTAATGCCTGAACGACCCCTTAGGTTTACACGAAGGGAGCCATGTCTTCCTTTGTTCGCATTCTATTTTGCATTCTGTAACATGAATTGCAAGTACACTACATACAAGTGTGGTTTGATACTTGACTGAGAAGTTTAGACTGACTATGCAGAATAAACCTGAAGTTAGTAATTCGAATCAGAGGTTAGTAGTCATCGAAGACTCCACCAATGCTTTTTTGAAAAATAGTTAAAAGTGAAAGAATCAGACGCCTTCTTATGGAAATCTGTGTATAACGATCATTTGTTAAGTAATATAACGGGATGTAGAGAGATTTCTCAAGTCAAGGGGGAAGCAAGTATATATTATGAATTTTCAATTACTTTGAAATGCAGTAGATGTTTTAATTATATCGCCTGAAGTATGTTTCTAGAGCTTCTATATTTTCTATAGATGACACAAACTATATCAATCTGAACGAACTATAGTATACTTATATGGTTTATACTCATAGTATGTACGTGTGTTACAAGAAATAACGTTTATAAATAATCGATTCAATGTGAAGAATAATAATGGTTTTAAACGATACAAATTAAAAACTACAGTCAAATTTGAATTTTATTTATGACCTTTAGGCATCTAAGGCTCAGGCGGGGAAAGGGGTCGGGAATGTGTCCGCCAGGGCCTATGTTGAAGATACCATCCCAGCATTTGCCTGGTGAGACAGGAAAAATTCTGGAAAAAACTTCAGTCAGGATGGTCGGCTGCTGCAATCGAAACCACGACCTCCCGAATGCAAGTGTTTTTTACCGAAAGCCGATGCTCTACCATTGAGCCACGGCGGCTAGGTTAAATAAAAAAAAAAAAAAAAAAACTACAGTCGAATATGTCATTGTTTGTAGCCTGAAATATTCGGTTGCCAGGTAAAGTCGTTCCCAGTAGTAGTTGAATTATTATTATTTTTAAGTTTTATTATTTCCCTAAAACTTGCGTTCATCGTTCCTGAAATTTGATTCTCAATTAGTCATTTCAGGCTTATGATGGTGGAGACAAGAATGAGCATTTTTGACACCTGATTCTCTTAGCTTTTAAACAAGGTTCCAAAGCTACCTAAACTGCTCGAGACCTTAGTGAAAGAACTGAACAAAAATAGTTTCGGTGCACGCGTGCCATACACAATGAACGAAATAGATAAATAATAGCGCGTTGTGTTATTGTAAGTGAATGTTGCAATAAATAAACAAACTCGGAACAGGATGGTTGTTCTGAGATTTTAATTCCTTTATTTGTAGAATATAAATTAAACACTCACACCAAATCAGTTGACTCGTAGGTAGGTACGCTGGTCATAACCGCAACTAGGATTTTATTTCGGGAGGGGCTCAAATCATTAGTAAGGAATCTCATATATGCACCAAAATATGTGAATTATAAATCAAAGGTGCCATTATTATGGATGAAAATAAGACACTCTACTCGTGTGACAAAGAAATATATTTTCAAAACATTTTAAATTATTTATTTTCAAAAAACATTGTGATCCTGTATCAACAGAAGATATTTTCAAAGCATGATTTAACTTTTCAATATATTTTTCTGTGTTTATATATGTTAAATATTTTTACAAAATGCAATTTATATAAGTTAAATATTTTTACAAAATGCAGGAGTAAATAATGGAAATGATACTAGTGAAATGAGAAAGAACATTGAATAGGTCTACACTATAATATTTCTGTTTTAGCTGAAAATGTATGTACTAGCATGCACTAAGAAAGTACTGTCAGAACAAAAATGTTACAATGTAAAATCCAGTCTTCTCTCTCTCTCTTTCTAGCATGTTAACAACTTCGTTTATGCCAATAGTAATGTCTCTGTTCATTGCCATATGATCAAGTCCGTGTAGCTGGTTCTCTGACATGACAGCACGAAGATATGTTTTTAGTCTGGGGAGATAGGAAAAGTTCCTTTCAGGGCTACACGTAGTTACTAGGAGAGTTCCAAATATTTATAAGAGAATAGATATTAGGGTATACAGACTTGGGCAAACTTGAAGCGCTTCAAACGCATTTCGTGGCAGAATCTTCGTTTCTTTACCACACCACAAATTTTTCCAGAGTTCAAATTCAAACTCTCCTTCAACAATACTTTCTAAATTGACATCTACTTCATAAAATTTCACAGCAGGTTTTAGTGCTTCAAAATCTGCTTCACTAATGAATTGTGGTGTTAAGTGCTGATGGTCCATACATTGTCGTTGATAAGGATCGAACAGTGCCTTTAATTCACTCACATGATAATCCAAATGCGGAATACTTCGAGACCGAAGGTAGTAGTCCTCTTCGTTATTTGCAGGTTGATTTTGTCTGTGTGTATGCATGTTTACTAAACGTGGTTTTGACAAAAGGACATTTAGCTCTTCAAAAAAGAAGTCTTGAAACTGTCTTCTGCGTTGTCTCTTTTCTGTAATTTTCGAGATAGTGGTAAGAGAATAGAGGCTATTTCATTCAGTATAACAATAGCAGAGACAAAGTAGCATTTTGTTAGCGCACTGTGATATGCTGGTTAGGGTGGGCCGATTTTTTCTTCAGATATTGGGGCTCGAGTTGTCATTAAAAGTTGTGCATTGGTACCAAATAAAGCTATGCCAAATATGGCTGTCCTAAAACAATATATAACATGACTTTTTTTTTGTAAAACAAGTAATAAAAATATGATACCAGTTTCCACATGTTGGGGTTCGAGTATTTATGAAAAATTGTGCATTGGTACGAAATGAAGCCATGTCAAATATGGCCGGGTTTGGCCGTCAAAACGTTTTTGGCCGTTTTTAAACAAAAGTTTTCTCGTTCTCCGGGGCCCGGCTAAATATTTTTTGATCCGGCTGTGTTTCGGCGAACAAACATAACTTTCTACAACTTTTGCACACTCACTACTCAAATTCAAATTTCTAAAACAATTTTTTTCCTATAATTTTGGACCCACCTTTTTTTTTTGCCAGTTGAGTTTGAGTAAAGTGTAATAATTGTAGAAAGTATGTTATGCTTGTTTGTTCGCCGAAAAAAATCCGGATCAAAAAATATTTAGTCGGGCCCCGGGGGCTCGAGAAAATGTAATTTTGAAAAAGGTCCAAAACGGTCTCTTTTTTTTTTAATTTGAGTTTGAGTAGCGTGCAAAAGTTGTAGAATATCATGTTACATTTGTTCAGCGAAACACAGCCGGATCAAAAAATAATTAGCCGGACCCTGGAGCCCGAGAAAATTTTAGTTTGAAAACGGCCAAAAAGGGACACATTTGACATGGCTAAATTTCGTACCAATGCACAACTTTTCATAACTACTCGAACCTTAACTTGTGGAAACTGGTATAATATTTTTATTCAAAAAAAAAAAAAAAAAAAAAAAAAAAAAAAAAACCTTGAGAGGTGCAGGGGCCCGGTTACATATTGTTTTAGGACGGCCATATTTGGCATAGCTTTATTTGGTACCAATGCACAACTCGAACCCGAATATATATATATTTAAGAAAAAAAGGTCCATCCTAATGCTGATATCATGCTGCTTGAGTCGTCATTTCGTTCTGTCAATTCTTCTAAACTCTTTACTACTGGTGCAAGGAGTTGAAAAAATGTACAAATCCCATCGTTATTTTCAATAAACCTTGTTTGGCAGTAACGAGATAGTTTCTTCTTGTTTCCATCTGTTTTATCTTCCACATAGTGCTTCAAAACTGCTTACCTCATGGTTGAAGCAGAAATAAAGTTGTCACGGTATTCACAATGCCAAGAGCATTTCGAATACTGTTGAAGTTACAAGCGTGGACCATAGATAAATTAAGCACATGACTTGAACATGGAACATGCACAGCAGTAGGGAAAATATGCTTTATCTCTGCCTAAACACCGCCAAAGCGACCACTCATCACGCTGCACTCATCGTATCCTTGTCCTCTCATATATGCCAAATCTAGTCCAGGTCTGTAAGAGTCGGAATGATGATATTAGCAAGATTCTTTCCTATACGGTCAGTAACGTCGACGAAAGTTAAGAACTTTTCATGTAGGGCGCAGTCTTTGACATATCGGAGGCAGATAACAAACTGATCCTTCTTTGCTAAATCAGCAGTTTCGTCGGTAAGCACACTGAAATATTTTGCTTCCTGAACTTCTTTAATAGCTGATTTAGCAATGAAATTGCCTCATTCCTCGATGATTTCGTTTTGAATCTTCCAGCTGGTGTACTTTGCGTTGTCTGGACCAGAAGCCAGATGATTTCGGAGAACATCATCTCCAGCATCCGAACGAAATCGTAATAGGGCTGAAGTTCCCATCATTGTGGAGTGGATGGTCCACAATCGTTTGATCCTCGTAGAGACAATTATTGACGCCCATATAATATAACGGTCTTCACCAAATATAATCTTCACGATGAAAAACGAGAGCTATAATAGTTTATATTTTTCTTGTGATTCCGGGGGGAGAGCGGTGGCCCATGCCTAGTTGAGGCCCTGATGCTGGTTCGAACCCCGCGACTGAACAGTTTTTCCAAGGTTTCCCTCAGTTTCGCCAGAGTAATGCCAGGATAGAACCTTAGGTATAACCCTGGCCGCGCCACCTTTCCAATCCTCTCCCCTACTCTGTTCGGCCTGAGTCAGAGATGCCTAAGAGTCATAAGTAATCAGATAAAATGACCAATAGCCCGATATTCTTCTTTGTTTATATATTCTTGCAACGCTAGCGTGCATAGGCGTAGGAAAGATATGATAAAATGAATTGTATGGGCGATAACAGCACTCATAGGCATAGACAGTTACGGTACATTCTAATGAACTCAGTTAATGGAAATACTGACCTTTATTAACATGAACCTTATGAGTTGTAGCTTATAACCAGACCAGAATAGAGTGGGGAGCCTAGACAGGTCCTAGTGTAGGTACCATCCCGGTATTTGCCCGGTGTGTCTGAGAAGAAACCCTGGAGAATACTCAATCAAAATGAGTGGCCGCTGGGATCGTTCCCTTGCTAAATCAACGCCCTGCTAACTGATCTACGTCGCTCAGTATAACCCACACTACAGCTGTTTGTTAATTATAATGAATACTTAATATTGAAACAAATACTTTCTTCGCTATTGCACTGAATATGAACGAATTTCACGTTTTCTGTTCGCTTCGGTACATATAAACATGCAAGATCCTAGCACTCCAACACCGCGTGTTCTCGCGTCCATTAGCTAAACTCTGTTCAGGGATTCTGCCAGAATTATGTAAGTTTAGTGGACTCGTCTGTTGGTTAACCCTAACCAGAGAATTACTGAGTTCGTTTTTTTTTTTTTTTTTGTTTTTTTACCAACTGTGTTTACATTCAAGAAAGAAATCAGAAGACAAGCCTAGCTATACCACGATTTTAAACCCATTTTTCCTTCCTTTATCAATTCTTGTAGTGCATCTATTCCCTCCTTGTTTTCTTTAATCTTGAAGCCATGGGCCGCGAAAGGGGAGGAGCATTTTTAGTTCGTGAAAACATACACTCACTGCTTTTTTCACAGTTAGTTTCCCAATACTTTGGCCAAAACAGTTACCATAATGTTCGTATTCTTTCAAATTATTATCCTCAGGCTTGATATAATTCACACAATATAGTGAAACTATAGCACGAAACTTATTCAGTTAGTATCATTGAATCTACTGTTGGACTGCGACTGCGAGATCCAGTCTGTGGATACGTTAGTTCGCGGTTTGATCACCAAGGGCACCTGCATTGGGAGCTGAAAAGAGTTGTAGAAGAGTAATGTCGCTAGTTATTGATTTATTTGTCAATTATAAATAAGGTTGCTGTATCCTCGGAGGAAAAAAGAGGATAATCAAAGGGAATCCAAATAGAAATACCATATTGTAGTACACTACATGTGCTTTTATTTGGCAACAATACGAAGGTTAGAAGATTAATGTAAAGCAGAACGATCTGAAAATATTCTAACTACTGATCTGAAGTGGAACTTTCATTTTGACAGCTAATTGATACCAAGAATATTTGTCTCACGAACTGTTTTTTAATTTTATTTAGAAGTTTACTATTCTCTAACATATAGGAATGAAAAACCGAGAAAGTAAAATTTTCCAAGTTTAATTTTACGCATTAACAGTTTCGACATTTAAATTGTTCCTTTCATCCGTCCATTGATGAAAAAAAACCTTTTTAACAGCATAATTTGTGCAAATAATAATAATAATAATAAAATTATCCACTGCTGTTGTGCTTTTTTTTTTTTTTTTTAGTTTTCTGTTACCACGTCCCTTAAATCATAGTTCCTCAAAAAGATATACTGATTAAACGGGTCGAGAGTCGTTGATCACAAGCCCTCTCCTTGTAAGTTTTGAGCAGTTTTCTCAATGCTGGACCAACTTGGCACTTCCTAAATATCCATCCACTCAAACGATTTAAATTCGGAAAGGGATTGTAACCATTTCTCAAGATTACAAATGCATGACTGTTATACATCAGGTACTGCTGACATTCATCTGTGAGCCCCAGGTTATATTTTAAAAAAACTTAGAACATTAGTAGTTTCTTCTAAGAAGCTATCTCTAGTAAAGAATTGCTTTCTCTTTCGAAAGACTGGCTTTTTCTGTAAACACATACATGAGAGAATGCATAAAAATGTTAAAATAACTTTTTAAAAACATACTTTTCTTTAAAAAAAAAGTAAAATAGTTTGTACTAAAAAATAAAAAAGATATTTTGTTTGCATGACTAAAGAAAAGCATGGGGCGCTCTCTAAAATACAGTCACTAAATTCTTCAATTGGCGCGCCCCATGCCTTTCTTTTTAGCCATGCATAAACAGAATTACTTTTTAGTACGAATTGTTTTATTTTCATTTCATTTTTTGAAGATAAGTATGTTCTTAATATTTTTTGGAGTTATTTCAGTATTCGGATACTTTTTCCGTACCATGTATAGTGCAAGCTTATGTTTTGTCACCCAAATCCTAAAATGTTCTGCAACCAGTTAAACGCAAGATCGTTGCGGGCTAGTAGTATTTATTTTAGGATAAAGAAGTATGCTTTTAAAATATATGAAAGTAACCATTTAATATTGTATTTTCACCCGACGTACGTCGCTGTGCAAAATTTCATCATTGTATGACGTCGGGAAATGAGTTAACGTTGCAAGATTTGAGTACACCACGAACCATTGTGAACTTAAGAAAAGTCTAAAAAAGAAAGCAAACTTCAGAGATCTTGCTAACAAAAAATAATAATCTTGGTAGCAATAGGAGGTTTACTGTGTGTCAAAAAACAAAACTTTAAGGAAGAGTACATTAACATCATTCTGTATTTCGCCTAATGATAAGTCATCGTGTTTTACTGTGCCTTAACACAGTTTTGTAAGTAATATAAGCCAAATCACAAAATTTTTCAATGTGCCGGTTCTGACAGTATAAATTGAAAAGTTGTAAAATCTCCAATACCGTGTTATCCGTATCAACAGAGAGACAATCAGCTCCGTGTTGAATGCAGTTGTGACATCCCACTCCCACCATCGATGGATTCATAACTTTTTTGGTTGAGAAAACACATTTTCTCCTTCAGCGCGTTTAACACTTTCAAACATACTGTTAGTGTTGTTTCCCGAAAAAGTCACACATTTCCAAATAACGTTAATTTTCCGAAACACTTTGACAACATAGTCCGAAATGGTTTCTGTTCTTTCATTTGGAGTACTACAAACTGCTTCTGTCTTCTGAGAGTTTGAAAGAAACACGGATAAAAGCCGGATACAATTTTTTAAGACAAAAAAGATGATAATTCTGAGTAAACGAGGACAGTAGTAGACACCTAGCCTGCTACACCATGATTTAATTACGTATTAATTAAACACGTCCTTGTTGCATGAGACTGTGGCTGTTACCGGACAAATTCACACCATGATCATGAATCATTCTGTTTTTTTTACAAATTTACTCCCGGATTTGACAGCTCGCTAATTAGAAAATAAAATTGAGCTTAACTCTTGCGTTTTACCCCTTTCCCTGGCCAGGAGCACAAGAACTTATTGCTGTTGAAGTCTTGTTTCATCTTGTCGGAAGAAGAACAACAACAAATTAATTAGTTTTGAGAAAAAAAAATGGGTTGTCTTCGACGAGATACCTACAGGCGCAAAGAAATTAATTTAGTTGAAGAAGAAGAAAAAAAGCAGAAAGGGTGGGAATGATTTTTTTTGAAAACGAAATAAGAAATAAAATTATTATTGTCGATCATTGATATGAATGCAAGAAACTTCAAGTACCTTTGAATATGACACATAAATAAATATATTTAGTAATTACATTAGTTTGATTAACAATTAACTAACTTGCATGAATTTAACTGTTTTGTTGACTTGCGTTGAAAGAAAAGAATGGTATTGCGGCAGATCCAATGGTTAAAGTTTAACTTGCT
>JAGDQP010036606.1:0-18985 GCA_022664845.1 Lepisma saccharinum | reverse complement strand
TACAATAATTTATATTTACTGTGAGTTTCATGTTTTGCTCGTAGCTGTGCAAAAATTTCGAATCAGAAATACATTGGAAAATTTCTAATTTTTAAATCAAATGTAACTCGTTTCAACACAAGTTCTTCATATTTAAGGATAAGTATAAACTAGTGGTATTATACTAGTTACATATCCAGTATTTTACCTCTTGATGTGTTATTGGCTGGGTATAACTTTTCTCATAACACGAGTGAAAATGTGTGTTCGAACGAAGCAACATTCGATTCGAAAAGTAAAATTTTCCCGATTTTCGTCTTTGGACTATAATTTTGGGACAACTCACGAGCGAAACATGAAACTCACAGTAAACATAAATTATTATACGATGTATTGACTGTTGTACGTTTCATACATTTCCATTCACTTTCTGCTGCACACAATGAAAATCTACGTATTGCAGTCCAACTTTGTACTTTTCTTTAAATTAAACAACTGCAAATATTTGTTTTCTTTTTTCGAAACACTGTACAATAGTGTGTTCTACATAGTTCTGTTTTTTGTTTGATATTATTATCATAGAGAATTTGGCGAAATATTTTTCTGTAACTATAACTCTTTTTCGAAGCATAGGCGCAAATTTATTTTCTGGCCACAAACAGGGTATATCTAGTTGATTTAATTGCATGTACAATTAATGCAATCCCCCACAAGGTGTGGAAAGTTACCTTGTGAGATGGGAATAAATAACAAGATGCGAGAAAAGATACAGGGTAGAGTTTTACGATAAATGTTTATACAATGGTTTCTCTGAACGTGATTGAAGATGTGAGAAGTTTCTATAATGTACGTAAGGTGATCCGATTGTCGTTAAGTTTATACTTCTGGCTTTATCGACTAACAGTGCAGAAACTAAGCTTAGCATTAGACTCGTGTCGGTTTTCCAAAAACTGAAATCTGTGAAATAAAGTGGTTGATGTTTTAGAATCTTTAGGTTGAAATTTGTCAAACAGCTTCGTTACGACATATTATTTGTAATCGTATCTAGAAAAAAAGAATACCCATGATTATTTAGCTGGAATGAGAGTAAAAATTTTAATTTTGTTTATGCCTTGGTTTTTATAAATCGAGGGATAATAGGCAGTGAACCGGAGTGGCGTGACTCTTAATTCTTACGAAATAATTTCTCGCGAAGAAAGATAGTGTATATGAGTATATCAGTATATTAAATAATAATAATAAAAATGTCGTTTTGTAAGGAAATTTTTTCTTGCCTCCTCGTGCTCGTGGTTACTGTTTGTACTGTAATTTTTATAGATAAATAATACCTGGTAAAGTATCATTTTTTAACATATTGTAAGAATGAAAAATTAGGTCTACGATGAAATTATTTTTGTATGTTACGTATATCTTTTCTTTCTGTGTTGCTAAGTGACAAGAATTTTGAATTTATTTGTAGGGTCATTCCGTAACAAATCATCCAGTTTTAGAACAAAATTGTTACATCACCATTTTAGAAGTGGTTACTGTCGCTTACTGCTGATCGTGGGGTCCCGGGTTCGTTTCCCGACTCTGTCAAGGGATTTTTTTTCCAAAGCAAGAGAGTCTGGAACGGTGTCCACCCAGCGTCGTGATGCAATTGGGGAGCTGCTGTGAATAAAAGACAGTGGCGATCACAGTTGAGAGCTTTGGCTCTCCTCTCTCCGGGAGAGGCCTCATCCAGTAGTGGATTGAATATGGCTGTAAGTTATTATTATTATTATATGAGTTAGCAACATATCGTCTCCTTAGCACTAGACCCGAGCCAGTCCGCTGTGTCCATTTTCTCTCCTACCATGTGAAAACGCTTTTGAGAAACGTTGCCGCTTTTCTATTGTGTTTGTAAAGTTCCTGTACGCCTGTCTTAATATTCTGCAATGTAAGTATCCTTTTTTCTACCTTTTTTACCATCTTATATATGTCCCATTTTAATCAAACCACTGGAATATTGCAGAGCGCTTGAAGAAAATCCAAAATTGTGCAGTGGAACATATACCGACTGAGCCTTCCATGCGCAATGGAGTTATGTCACATGCACAGTGTTACCACCTCAACACGAACATATAATTTTTCAAATGGGATGTGGGTCCAATATTTTTGGAGGTGATAATATGAGTCATGATAAGCAAAAAGTTCCTTTGAGCATGGGTCGAATTCCACTCCGTTTCCGCTACTGTGATATAAGCAAGGCTGTTTTTTTAGCGCTTTCGTTAAGATGTAACATGCTCTGTCCCTATACTACATTAATGTGAAGCATATAGCACACCTACCTGTATAAACTCCTGACTAAGATCCAACCAATATTTCCTTAGTGTTTAGGTGGTATTAATTACGCTTTTTTTTTGTTGTTGTTGAGGGGGATGCGTTACTGTGCACCGGTCTCCACAAGTGAATAATTGCTCGTTATGATAAATCAGTAGAGCACCTCGGTAGTAGTCGGTTAAACAGTAACTATATCGTCTCAGGACTCTTGTGCACTTGCCTCTAGTCGGATGGTTGAAAAGAATGACTCTCCACAATCTCAATATTCATTATCATGCATAGGTTATATAGCGAGTGAAAGGAAAGATCTCCGTCTTGACTAGTGAGTTTCCCAGTTTTCCGAGGGGCTCAGAATAACGAGGAAGTAGGTTATTATGGCTAATAATAGCATTGTGCGCTCAGGATTGTGTTTGCGAAAGGGCCTCAATCAAATTCACTTTCCCCGGGCACCACATTGACTTGCGCCGCCACTCACTGTAAGGTTATTCGATGTTTCGAATCGTGAACTCTCTTTGTAAAAATTATTAATACATTATATGTAACTACTATGGAGTCGCCATTGATTAAAGACACAAGAAAAGTGAAATTTCCGTACGAATATTATATTACACTTTTTTTTTTCTTTTTAGGAAATAAGTGTTCTTAAAGTCTTACAGGCTCTACATAAATAAAGGGTTTATATTTTTACTGGCTTCAGACTAAATGGTCAGTGATAAATATATTTCAGTTAAAATTAAAATATTCACCGAAGCAACTTACTTCAGTGAAACAAACTCTGAAACAGGTGATGAACATTTCATATTGCTTTACCAAACAAATGAACAATTATCTGCGTTGCGGAGTGAATTTGAATTTAATTTTAAGACCTTTAGACAACTTTGGCTCAGGCCGGATGGATGATGATGGGATGAATTGGTGGAATGAAGAAAGTGAGAGGAAACGGGAGAACCCTGAGAAAACCCACGCACATGGTGTTTGTCCACCACAAAGCCCACATGGCATGAGCAGGGATCGATTCGACGACTTCTAGCACCAGAGGTGAGCACTCTACCAATTGAGCCGCCGCGGCCCGCGTTGCGAAGTTACGCATGAAAATTTTTACCCTAGCAGCCGAAATTTAACGAATATCTGAAAAAGTGTCTAGAACATAAAAATAAAACATCCGACGTGATGCAATGAATCACACGAAAAGAATGTACGAGAAAAGGAAACACAAAGAAACGTTGAAGTAGAAGTGATAAATACAGGTGACCTGTTAGTGGGGATCTCAATACTGATGTGTTATGCTGCTCTTGCAATTAGATACTACTGTATGTACTCAGGCGTGTCGCAGATGTTCAAATATGTTTCCGTTGGCTTGAATGCTTAATCCAAGTCTCTGCTGGAAATGAGAAACTGTTTGTAATAACACAGTTCGTGGTATATTTTTTTTACAAGCAGTGCTAATTCTTTCAGTTAAATCTTCTTTCGTTGTTGGTGCGTGCTCATAAACTACGGTCTTTAAGTACCCCCGCAGATAAAAATCAGGCGACCTGGCGGGCCATGGAATAGGTCCACCTCTACCAATCCATCTGTCAGGAAAGTGTGTATTCAAGTAGTCGCGTACACGTCGTGCAAAATGTGGCCCAGCCCCATCTAACTGAATCCACATTCTCTGACGTAAATGTAGGTTAACATCCTCAAGTAAAACAGGCAGTTCATTTCGTAGGAATACCAGGAAGTTTTCTTCGTTGGCATTCCTCTCGGAAACATATGGGCCTATGAGGTAACCATTAATAATGCCACATCAAACGTTTACACGCCAGCGATGCTGAGCGTCTATTTGTCGTACCCAACGAGGATTAATGTCGGACCAACAATGACAATTATGTCTATTTAATACACCTGTATTTGTAAATGATGCCTCATTTGAAAACATTACATAAAAAAAGAACGTTGGGTCATTTTGGATCATGCCTTCTGCCCATTGGCAAAACCTCATTCATGTTCTCTGATCATTGGGAGTTATAGTGTTATAGTCTTATGATAAAGGCTTGTGTTAAAGTCTTATGATAAGGATGGTATTTGACTTTTTTCAACAGTCTCTGTATTGTTGTTGTGGGAATTCCTGTCTCTCGTTTCATTTGGCAAAGACTCATATGTGGATTAAGCTGAATGCAAGCTAACACAGTTAGCGAACGAACATCGTTATTATACGCATACGTAGCTCTCCTGCGTGACAAGTGACCTGCGAAAGGCTCTTCGTTCAACATTTCGAATCACTGTATGATTTGGATACCGAGCCTGGTACAATCTTGCAGCTGCACGATAAATTCGTTGACACTCACCGAGAATAAGTAGCATGTCAACAATCTCGGAGGAAGTGTAATCAGCCATAATTAATGTTGATGTTTTAATAGGACCCACATCCAATTTGAAAAAAAATATATGTTTGTGTTGAGGTAACAACACTGTGCATGTGACATCACTCCATTGCGCGTGGAAGGCTGTCCCCCCTCAGTCGGTACATGTTCCACTGCACACTTTTTGTATTTTCTTCTAGTGCTCTGCAATATTCCAGTGGTTTGATTAAAACGGGATACCTTGTATAAGGTAAATTTACAATAAAAACGATCGAATTTACTTACAGCTTATTTGTTCCATATAGGAACACACTTGCACAGTAATTAACAAAGACTTTTTCAATATTTCGGACTTTTAAAGTCCACATTCTTGACGGTAGAGGAAATGACGGACACGTGCAGATTGAATAAAAAACTGACTGTAAGATGATAATGGCGACACGTAGCGGACGACGCATCAAGCTTGTAGAACAATTGTCTGCTGTATAGCGTGTAGATTTCAGGAGCTTGGAACAATTGACAACTGTATTGTGTGTAAGTTCGGGAGGGGATCGTGGACGGAAATGCAGAGCAAACTGGAGGTTTTGAGTTATTGAAGGTTAAAGCCAGGTTTCATACGAATAAAGGCCGCCTCCCACAGATGGCGTGTTGAGGTGCTGGTGGTAGGAGGCAATGTATGTATTATGGTAACAAGGAAAGATACGAGATCTCGTAGATCAAAATTGGTGTTGTGTGACTTTCGTCCAATACGTGTCGCCATATCGTCTTAGTCTTTCATTCAATCTGCACGTGTCTGTCATTTCTTCTACCGTCAAAAATGTGGACTTTAAAAGTCCAAAATGTCGAAAAAGTTTTTGTTAATTACTGTGCAAGTGTGTGTTCTCATATGGAACAAATAAACTGTAAGTAAATTCCTTCCTTTTTATTGTAAATGTACCCTAAATTGCTCTTCCTGCTTTCCTTTGTATTATTGATAAAATACATATGGGAGAAGGCCAGATAGGCAATATAATAGGTAACATTTGAAGAGAGAGGAGAGGAATTTTACTTACGTAGTATCTTGACGAAGATAAGTTCACTGAACACACGTGCAAAATTTGAAGGGATAGCAAATGTATTTGTATATGTGTTTCGTACTTGGATTCCTACATGCCTTAGGATATCAGAACTACTTTTGAAAAAAAAAAAAAATGTTTTATGCTTAGTTCCCCCGAGGCGGCAATATTTCCAACATGGGGGGTGACGTTTTGACCGCACAGCTATGTACCGAAACGTGAATATCTCAAAAACCAGAAAAATAGATAACTGAATTAGAAAGCATTTTGTAGCTCCATACGTGTACTTTCAAAATCTGGAAGCATATTTTCTCAAAATGAATTCCCTTATTTTAAAAATTAGGCTGAAATATGAGTAACGAATTATATAAAATTAGTTTTGAAACCAATTTTGTGTTGTGAAGGATTTGAATATCAGCCTTCAATTTTCTGTAATGTTTAAACCTACTAACATAGTGTTTACATGCAAAAAATCATGTCGATGTATCACACCCCAATTCTTCTACGGAATTTCAAACATGGCCTTTCGCCGAAAAATGCCGGAATTCGGGCTTAAGTATCTCAGATGGGTTCTCATGAAAAAATCTTCTGAAATTTGGGGTCAAGGAACTCTTCTACATGTCCAACTCACAGAAAAAATTGTAATTTTTATTTGTCTAGGAGATACGGATTCTCAAATTTGGGATTTGATGGCCTTCAATACTTGCTTAGTTTGGTGAACACAAAGCCATAAATTTCTTTTTCAATTCTCATGGACCCTGCTTAACACATCGGTTTCAGCGGCGGCGCAGAAATGGTATTGGCCGTTAATTGTTTCACAATATTCCATGTCTTTTAATGGCCCAATAGATTCAAAACAAGGTGTATAAGAGCAGGCGAACGATAGGGCCACACGATGGGCCCTCCGATAATATCTCTTTTATAATAATTGTGTGTTACCAAACGAAATCTTTTCCGTTGTACATATATAAATTGTTCACAAGAGATATTTTATTTCGTTAATATTATGAAGAGGACTGTATAAAGATGTAACTATAAGTAAGTAATTTAAAAAAGTTTTAGTTTGTATGTGAGCTATCGCTATAAGAAACACACACCAGTACACGCACAGATACACTAAAGAAAAACGCGGGGCGGCCTAACGGTGTTTTTGAAGAACAAGGGAGAATAGGCCGCCAGAATACGAGGTTCTGGAGTAGAATAAAACTGACCCCAAGAGTCATCTATGGGCAAAAATAAACACTGTATTTTGACTGTTTCAAGTTTTTTTAAGAGCTGTCAATCGGACCAAACATACGCCCAACCTCAAAACGACAATTTTAAAAAAAAAAAAAAAAAAAAAAGACAAATCAAACAAAAACGTATGCAGCATAATGAATAATTAACACCAATATAAACATTTTAGAGCGTACAAGCACTATTTACAAATCATAGGATTTGAGCTGATACACCATTCCACACTGCTTTGTCCTACTTTTTCTTATTTTCAGCACTAAACGGTAGCAAGCATAATTTCACAACAGGGCGCTTCACTTCACCTACAGCTGTGTTTACTATCACTGCTCTTACAACACCATCCCTACCAGGATGAACGTCCTTGACCCTACCAAGTTTCCATTGCTGGGGAGGAAGGTTGGATTCCTTGAGTATCACGAATCACCCCTTTCCAGGTTGTCATGCTGAGTCAACCACTTAGCCCTTTGTTGCAGGCGAGAGACATGCTCCTAGGACCAACGATGCCAAAAATGTTTTACAAGCTGTTGAACCAGTTGCCATCTTCTCAGATGTGAGATATTAGAGGGGGAGAAGTCTCTCTCTGGGAGGGCCAACAGGGATTCCCCAATCAAAAAATGCGCGGGAAACGAAAGATTATTCGGGCCGTTTGATAATGGTGTGAGAGGGCGAGAATTCAAAATTGCTTCGATTTGAGCAAGCAGTGTACATTTCTTCGAAGCACAAGGACACATTTCCCACTATTCTCTTTAAGTGATGCTTCACGCCGGCCTCCCACAATCCTCCGAAATAGGGGGCGGACGGGGGATTAAAATGCCAGGTTATCCCCTTTTCTGAGAGAAAAGATGAAGTCACCTTGTTTCCCTTACAATGAACACCGACACTTACTAGCTCCTTGAGCTCTTTATTAGTGCCCACAAAATTTCGGCCATAGTCACTTTATAAATCACTGGGAATTCCCCTTCGGGCTATGAATCGCTTCAAGGCAGCTAAAAATGACTTGGTGCTTGCGTTTGACACCAATTCAAAGTGTATAGCCTTAGTAGCGAGACACACTAAAAGAACAATATAGCCCTTACCTTTAATACGACTTCGACCATAGCTGTTTCTCAGAAGGAATGGGCCAGCGTAGTCTACACCGGTCTTAGAAAAGCATTTGCCAGGATTCACACGGGGTGCAGGCAATGAACCCATAATTTGAGTTTGTGTTTTAGCATTGAAGCGATGACACCTTACACATTGACGAATAATACTTCGAACCAGATTTCTGGCCCCTAGTATCCAAAATTATGTTCGCAGCGTAGCCAATACTAACTGAGGTTCCCCATGCAATGTATTTTCATGCTCATTTTCTACCAAAAGTCTAGTAAGCTGGTGTTTTTTGGGCTTTAAAATAGGATGCTTTCTGTCCACTGAAAAGTCCGCGTTTTGCAGTCTTCACCCTACACGCAAAATACCTCCTTCGTCAATGAAAGGAGTCAAGCACAAAATACCACTTCTATGTGGGAGGGGCTCTTCATTGTCTGAACACTTTATTTCGGTAGCGAATGCTCGTCTCTGTACTTCCCTGACGAGACACAAAACACACACTTCTAATTCATCAGAGGTCAACGACCCCTGGCGTTTCTACTCCGGATTTCTTCAGTTGTACACAAAACGGAGAAGCCAACCGACCACATGCTTTAACCTTGCTAGGGATGAGTAACGGTTCACAGTGTCGTTTTCTGATTGCACACACATAGCTGTGACACATTTTTTTTCTTTCCTCCATCTCTGTGCTTAAGTGAACGGGTGGACAAGAAGTTTTTGGCAACACTGCTTCGCGCATCCACGCGGGCCCATCCCAGTACAAGGGATGACATAGAAGCTCTCTGGGTTTTACCCCCCTCGAAGCATAGTCGGCAGCATTGTATTCACTATCTACATGCGCCCCGTGTGATGCAGGAAGAATATCTTGTATTTTCGCTCCACGGTTGGCGACGAAAGTTTTCCACTTATCAGGGGATTGGGCTAGCCAGGCCAGCAATACCGTAGTCTTTGAAGGCTCTTGGTTGCGGTTCGTAGCACTTGAAATTGTTTTTAACAATTTGGCCAGCAACAAGGCAGCACATAACTCCACACGGGGAGGGACACAGTTTTGAGGGGAGCAACCTTTGTCTTGGCTGCAATGATTTTCACGTCAGCACGACCGTCGGCTCGTTCTGACCGTAAGTACGTCACTGTGGAATACGCGCGCTCACTTGAATCACAGCCTATTATCTAACAGTTTACAGCATCAGATGGTACAATGCTGCAACGCTCAACTTATTCTCAACAATCGTTTTCTTTTGGAGACATCCCCACAAAGCAAGATATCATTCATTCATATTAATAATATTATTATTCAACTGACCTAATTGTTTTTCGATAGCATATATATCAATACTAAAATCTTTTACTTTGGGATGAGTATTATAATTACCTATGTTTGTATCTTTAACCACTTGTGTCACTACATTCGAGAACGGTTGATCAGTATGAATATCTGATGTTCGTAAAAGATTTTCTTTTACAATTACTCAAAGAAGAATTAATTCCATATCTTCCTAAAATGATGAAAGACAGCGTGTATCGATAAATATAGAAAGCTAGATTCTTTTTATTGTTACCATACGTACACGGAACTGTAGCTTTTGCCAAAATAGGTAATTTTCCACCGGAAACAGATCTTAAAAAGGCATTTTGTGACAACTTAATCATATCCAATTCTAATGCTTTAGCAGTATTTAAGTCCAATAAATTATGAACTGCTCCAATATCTAAGAGTACTTCTGTATTTTTACCTTTAATACCCAAATTTATAGTTAGTTTCTCTATTTCATTACAGTTATTATCGACTTCAATATGTCCACTCCAGATATCTTCAGTTGATATTCCGACATCTATTGGAGTATTGTTTTGTGGATTATCTTCAGTATCACTTTTATTCTCAATAAAACTAACTTCATTCCTCTGAAAATGGCTTCTTTCGCAAACATTGATTGGAAATGATTTTTGCGTTTACAAAAATTACACGACTTATAAGCAAGACAGCGGTTTAAAACATGCTTATATCCACATGATTTGCAATCAGAGACTCTAAGTTGACTTTGATTTTCGTTACCTATAGACAAATTAGAACTATTGTTCATTACCTTATTGGAAGTAGAGACCGATTGTATGTTAGTTGTTCTGAATGCTGATGATAGAAAACGGCTTTGCGATTCTACTGTCTCAAATTGCTATCTTTATTGCTTGATCGAATGATAGCTCATCCTCATGTAAAAGTCTTTCGGAACGAGTTATCTAGTACCAGTTGGTCCTTAGAGGCTTCATCTTCAAAAGTGCCAAACTTACACTTTGATGATGCCTGTTGACGTAACTAAGACACACAATCTTTGATTGATTGACCTGGTGCTTGTATAAGCTTATGGAATGTATACCGAGTTGTTGTAATATTACATGGTTTGGTGTACAACTATAATAATAATTCGGATAAGCGAGAAAACGACACTTTTGTAATCTCCTCAGGTCTGACCAGTTCCTTTAGTGTGGTATACACTTCCAGTGAAAGACTAGTCAATAATATTCGTTGTCGTTTGTTAGGTGGAACTTCCTGCAAATCAGCATAGGGGTTAAATCTCTCTAAGTAATTTACAATTGGCTCTATGTCTTCATCGTAACTGTAAAGCTTAACTTCATATTCTGCCATATTCAATATTTATGAGTTCGTAAAAAAAAAATCCCAAACTCGTTTGCCAGTAGTATCTGTTTTATAATAATAATAGAATTGCTTTAAGTTTAGAGATGACCGAGTAAAAGATTATTTGATATTTTCAAAAGTTGTTTTAACTTCCCTTTGAAATTCACGTACACGTCAAAGTGTATTTGTTCCCAATCTAGTATCTGAGAACACAGATATTAATTTCCAGTTAACCAAACAATCATCATGATGCTGATCATAGTTTCTGTATTCAAATTGTATGGATATTGGAATATCAGTGATAATCACAAGTATTTCGATTTGTAATACGCATAATAAGTAATCTGATGAAAACCAATTCCATTGAACTTAATGTATATCAAAATACTCAACAGTACCTTGAGTTGTATTCCTCCATATAAGGCATTTTGGTTCCAGAAACAATCATAAAATAGCTTAGACAAGTAATGTGATATCTTAACCAAAATCCCAACTTTCATTTTATACGAACAAATCATATGATATCCTGTTTTATATTGTTCAAAACATCCATTTTTATTACTAAACTGTCAAACCAAGATGTCTATGTTTAGCTCTAGTTGGCAAACAATGTCAACACTGACAAGCCCTATTGTATCTTTCTAATACTTTGACCGTAAAACTTTGAATTAACACCATTCGTAATTGTGTTGAACAAATATTACA
Organism: Lepisma saccharinum; assembly: GCA_022664845.1. Taxonomy (NCBI): domain Eukaryota; kingdom Metazoa; phylum Arthropoda; class Insecta; order Zygentoma; family Lepismatidae; genus Lepisma; species Lepisma saccharinum. The sequence goes on along the minus strand of JAGDQP010036606.1, from coordinate 7,649 downwards.
TTTTGCAATATAACAACCGAGTGAGCCAACATCCTAAATATTGGAGATCCAACAACTCGCTCCTTTGCACCGTACTGATTCACTTGGAACGACAGTATGGAAGACCATTGCCAAATCCCAACTGTCAGAATCCCTTTCTTCTTAACAAATAAATATAGATGACAAATGTCTTCACATTTAAATTTCTGAAAACAAGCTAGCCTAAAACGGTATGTAACATGAGCCTCTTCCTATTTCAAATTCTCAAGTTGAATCCAGAATCTTCATATCCCAACCAGGTGCAGCCTTTCACCTATTGTCTAGTCAGATTCACACAACGGTTTCAACACTGCAAGTGTGTTCAGACTTATCGCTTATCTGTTCAAATAGATGCAAATCGACATTTCTATAAGTTCCTATTCAATATTTTCAAAAACGTTGGGTCTATATCTGTCATTTTCACGCATTACAGCTTCAAACTAAGTGGAAATAATATATTTCCTGTAAATATCGACTGATCAGCTGACGTGGTTCCCTTGTCTGATTTAGGCCACTAAACGGCAAGGAAATACAGCTTTGTATTTTGTGTGTGATTTATCAAAAAACCGTTTTAATATGATTTCATATACCTAATTTCTCAGAAACAAAAATAACATCTGAGAATATCTGACGCAGAAGATTCAGAAGAAAGAGGAAAACGGTAAGACAAATAACATAAGAGATCTATACAAAGTGGTAAACTCGTTAAGAAAAGGATTCCCTCCGAGGTTAGGAATGTTTAGAAATGGACGTGGAAATCTTCAGGCGGATCCGACTAAAAGTGTCGATGTTGTAGTGTATTTTTAAGATTTTATAATTTGTCGATGAAAAATGGCTGCTAGTTTTACCTTTGTATAGAAATTCTTTATAGGATACTCCCTCTATCAGGTTCTGAATGAAAAAACTTACGATACCCTGAGGAGTTTCTTGAAAAGATCTATTGATCAAGGTTTCTGATTGGTTTAAATGCAAGCTTTTTATTGAGTTATGAAAACGAGACCGGTGGTGAAAGGGGGCATAAGCCATGTCGTGCTTTATGCACCAGTTCGCTTGAAATCTTGATATAATGGGTCACCGATGTCCGTTTGTGCTTTGAAAGGACTATTCGTGTATAAGAATTGTAACATTTCACGGGAAAAAGAAAGTCTAATTCGTTAAAAGTGGTTTAATTCTTATAATTGAAATTGCGTCATAAGAATTAGTGTTGAAATTAAACTATGGTTTAATTCAAAAAGTAATAACCAAGAATTAGTGAAAAGTGGTTCCTTTAGTCAAGTGTACCAGTGAATAGTGTGAAATGAGGAGAGAGAAGGATAATTCTTCTGTTTAAAATCTGGAAATAGAAACTGGAAGTTCTCTTAATATTTCTATTGAATTTAACCAATGAAATACGAAAGCCTAATTAAGGAAAGCTACAGTATCCTTTATTTTCTGATGCAGTCGTATCCTTTGATTTCTAAAGTGAATTTGTCTTTTTGAAATTATTTGGAATGTTTTAGAAATATGATTAATGGGAAAAGAAACTGTGGAGTAAAAGTTTCATTATTCTCAAAAGAATATTGTATGTATTATGTTCATGTTTGTTTGTTATACTCAAAGAAGTTTGGATTTTGTCCTGATCAAACATTTTCTTATTTTGCGTTAAATCCAGTATAACGAGAAATCTGGGTGTCAAAATCATGAAAATTCTAACATAATTCTCTTCCTACGTATTACAATTTTCTGGATATTACATCGGTTTTTGATTTATTTTATTTTTATTTTTTTGTTACTGATATTAAACAGGAATATAATTGTCATTTCTTGTTCTAAATATCAAAACGAAAGAAAATAAACTTTAAAAGCTTAAGAAATAATTTTTTCATAAATTTCAATATTTCCTTTGAAAATGTACTTAAGGGACACCCTGTAGAAATAAGTTTTTCGAATGAGAATTTTCCTAAGGTCCTTCCAGAGAGGTAAGAATTTGGAGACTATTATATCAGGTAATTGGTTGCTTATTTTCCAATTATCCCCCGGAATATATGGTAAGTTTATTTACTGGAAAAAGACACCACAATTTTATATATTATTAGATTTCACTAAGAAATGTTTTTGCTGTTAGCAACTCTAAGAGGATAAGCATGCAAGAACCTAGATGCTGCATCTACGCAAATAAAAATTTGATTACATCCCTTTGAACGAGTAATTGGACCGAGGGTATCAATATACATTTTACCGTGAATAGTCTCTTCATAATTGGTTATTAATTGAGCTTGCTTTTTCTTAAAACTCGGTTTGGAGACCTGACAATCATGGCAGCTCTTGACATGAGATAAGACTTGATTCCGAATACCTTCCCATGTGAAATATCGCATAACCTTACTCAGAGTTTTATGAAAACCCACATGGCTTCCAACCACTTGACTACCGTGATACCATTGCATAATTGCTTCTTTCAAAACATTGGGAACTAAAATTTTAAGAGGATTTGTTTTAGCTTTTGTTTTCCGATATAAAATATCATTTTTTATTTTAAAATGTTGATTTTCCATGTTTGGTTCAGATACCACAGTTTCATAAATAGCTTTAGTATCTTCTTCGGAACTTTGATATTTCCCTATATCCTTACATACAATAGGAATATCACTCAAATCTGATATTTCTATTTTCTTGTAATATAAGTCATAACCAATGGGTTCATCCATCAATTCAAATAGATTTTCATCATTCATCGTACTTATAAAATCTGAAGGAATATTTTTTGAAGTAGGTACATGTTCGATCGAAAATCTAAAATCTAAGATCCTATGAATGATATTAGCATACCTAGACATTTTCTTGGGATTCCTTAAATTATACATCAAAGCAAGATTATCGGTTCTAATTGTAAACTCATTGAAAAGATACAAGGAAAATTTCATAAGTCCATTATATAATGCTAATAGTTCAAGCTCAGAAATTGTTCGATTTTTATCAGCTTCTTTAAGAGCTCTACTATAAAAACTTACTGGACGTAAAACACCATTCTCATCCTCTTGTTCCAGACAAGCAGCTAACGATTTTGTTGAACTGTCTGTACTCAGAATCTTTTCTTAAAGTTAGGCAATGCAATAATTGCATAATCAATAAAATTTTGTTTGATATTTGAAGGCTTCCTTTTGCAAAGGCCCCCAGAAAAATTCCTCTTTTGAAGATCTAAGTCTCGAAATCGGTTTGATTTTCTCAGCAAAGTTAGGAATAGCTCTAGAAAAGTATGTTAAAAATCCACATATTTTCAGAACATCCTATTTTTTAGGGGATGGTAATTCAGTAATTACTCTTATCCTCTCTTCAGATATACGTTTCATACCGTCACCTACTATAAAACCAAGGAAGGGAATTTCCTTTTTAAAAAGAAAACATTTCCTAATCACAATAGTAGCACCATATTTTCTCAACCTGTCTAATACCTTTTTCAATAGAATTTTATGTTCATCAGTGGTTTCACTTTTTAAGATGACATCATCAGCATAAAATTCTACTCCCTCTTTTCTTAAATCACCAAGCATCATGTGCACCGCCCTTATTAAAGCTGACATACTCACACTTGCACCCATTGGCAACTTAGTATAGCAATACGTTTTGTCATCTATGGCAAACCCTGTATACTTTACACAAGAAGGATCTAAACTTAGTTGAAAATAACTTTTACGTAAGTAAATTTCACTAAAGATTTTTCCTGTAGACAACATACTAAGTGATTCTTCGATATTCGGTGATTCGACTGGATTGAAATCTATCACAGATGATAATTTCGCAAAATTCATAATTAACCTTTTTGAACCATCTGAATTTGTTACTGAAAAGGATGGACTCCTCCAAGGAGTTTCCTTTTCTACAAGAACACCTTCTTTTACAAGTTCATTAACTATTTTTTTCATATCATCTTTTGGTTCCTGTTTAATTTATATTGCTTTTCACATATAGGAGTTTCGTCTTTAACTTTGAATTTATAAATAAACCCTTTGACTGTTCCAACTTTATTATTCAAGACGTCTTTATACTCATTAGATTTTCAACAAACTGAGGGAGAGAAAGATCAAGTTCTACACATTGACTATCAATTCTCTTTACAAGTTCTTTACGTTCTAATCCTAAATCAACCTCATTATATATTGGTTGTTTTACCTGTAAATTTGCTCTTCCTTCTTCATTACAAAATGAATCAACAGGAGGTAAGTTATTTCCTAACTCATATGTAAACAAATTACAATTGTTCCCATTTAAATTCAGTTGACAAGTATTTTCTTCTTTTTTGTCATCACAACAAATACCTTTAATGTTAATTTTGGAATTGCTCTCAGAAACATCCGGCATCTCATATGCGGAATGGGATCCATTTCCTCGTAGGGAATCCGTTTCTCCTAACAACTCCATAACATTACCATTAAAGGATGGATCTGCATTCAATTCACCTCCATTTTCGGTTCTGGTTTGGTGATACAGGTTACCCTCAAGCTCATCCCGCCTACCATTCGGTTTGGAACCATTTGGATAGGTGATACTACTTTTAGGAACTTCCCTCACTATATACGCTTCTCTGGTTTTTACTACTGTAAAACCAAAGAGAACCATTACGTAAATTAAAAGAATTATCTTCAACAACAACAACGTCTGTTTTTATAGAATCATTTACAGAATATTGATTTCGTTTAAGTTTTTCTTGTGAAAATTACTTCTTTTTATTTCTTTTTCTCTTTTGAGAACAAAATTCAAAACTATTCAAAGCTTTATTTGAATCAAACTCAGGAGGAATTTCTTTTCTTTCTTTCAAAACAGAATCAAAAGAAACTGCATTTGAATTCAAGTAATCATTACAGTTAACTTCAATTCCTCCTTGAAAATTTTCATTATGAACTTCATTTGAACTACATTTTCATTTGCTCAAATAAGCTTCCATATTACATAAGAAAACTTTTAATTCCGCTTCTAAATTAGTTAAATTCTCTTTGTTTAACAATTTAATATCCTTTTCATCAGATTTATTCTCATAAATACTTGTTCGTTCACTTACATTTATGTTACTTTCTTCACCTTTAACACCATCATTACCCTTTTTCCTTACCACTTCCTTGCCCTCATTCTCCTCTTTTGTGGATTTTGATTGTACAACTTTTAATTCATTCGCAATCTTACCATCTGAGATTTCTTTTACCTCTTTCCACTTCCCCTTCTTCCTTTTCTGTCCTTTCTGGATTTGACTTCCGTTTGGAAAATGTTCTCTCAATGGGACTTCATCTTTTGGGTCTCCTTCCTTTTCCAAAATGAGTGGCAAGTCTATTTTATATTTACCAATTCTAACCATTTTCTCACTCAGTTTAAAAGAAGTATCCAAATAATTTATGTTATCGAGCCCAAAATTAAATCATCAGAACTATTTACTAATAAAAATAATTTCACTTTAATTACTGTAGTACCAAAAACTATAGGCACATAAATGATCTTGTTCAAGGTAACACATCTATTATCAATAGTAGTACCCTTACATGCTACTTCTTCAATCAAAATATTTGGTAATTTATTTTTGACTTCATTGAAAAATTTCATGTTACATATTGAAATACTAGAGGCTGTATCCAATAATCCTAAATGCTCTTTCTAACTTACCTTTACAGGCATAAATATAGCCTTTATTTTCTTTAACTCGTAACCCGTCTTACCTTTTATTTGATTAAACTCAAAACCTTTCAATGTCACCTTTTCCGGGGGAGTAAGTCGTGTATTTGTTCACTTTTCAGGACAATTTTTCATAAGAGTTTCGGCTTTACAATGCCAACATTCCAGTTTTTTTCTTCTAAATGGAATGTCTCTCTTAACCTTTCGTTCCTCCTCCATCAAAAATTGATCTTTATATTTTTGGAAACCATCATAATTTTCAGTTATTTGTTCCAAACGCTCTACTGAATCTGGAAAGAAATTCAAAAACAAATCTTTCCTAACCTCAGGATAACATCCATTTATTATTAAGGAAATCAAACCTGATGCACCTGTATTTGTTGAAGTATATCAATTGTTTTAGTTACTCGTCTATAAAACATGCTCAAGGACTCATCAGTTCTTTGAGAACCATAAACTTCAGAACAAACAAGTTTATTTATAGCTATACCTGATAACATTTTCAGTATTACATAAGTAACTACCTGTTTTCATTCGGTACATGATCTTATACAATCCCTAAAAATTTCTGCTAACTTCCCTTTTGTCCTTGTCCTCACTGAAAAAAAAAAAAAAAAAAAAAAAAAAAAAAAAAAAAAAAAAAAAAAGGAAAAGGAAAAGGAAACACATCATTTGTATATATGTCGGTTAATTCACTAAGAAACCTATATAATGAAAAAGGATTAGTTCCGTTAATGATGTCAATCTGTTTTAACTTTTCAGTCAAAATTATAACAGCAGAATTTTGTTCAGTAAGATCGAAAGTTCGATCAGACAACAAACAACCTCTTTGTTGATTGCTATCTACCCACCTTTCAAATTCTCGATTCGCACCTGCTCTTGGTTCATTACTGCGTTCTAACCTTCTAGTTTCCATCCTTGTTTTAGGAAAAGTTTATTTTTATGTCTTTCTCTCCTTCTTAACTCAGAAGAACTCGTATCTAGTGAGTCTTCAACCTCACCTTGAAAATCCATTAGGTTTTCTGCACTCTCATCCATTAAATTTCTATACGACACCCCTTCGGTTAGGTACCTTGTAACTGAGCCCTTGTTCCTCCTTCATTTCTGGAAAAAGACGAACAAGAACGTTCCGCTTCTAAAAGCTACATATCATAACCAAATTACTAGCATGAAAATCTCTACCAAATGATTCCATTTTAATAATATGCAGTTTACTTTTATTACGAAAACAGAAAACATTTAAAAGCTATCATTCATTCCGTTTAATCATTTTATTATTTATTGCAAAATACACCTGGCTTCGTTCCAAATACCTGTCAGCCTTCAGTTCCTCGTAACAGCTGTGAGAACTGAGTGATTCTTTTTCTTTTTTCTAAATACCCTTGGGCGTCCTTGATACCTGCGAAAATTCCAAGAACGTAACACAAGTTTATCATAGTATTACAAGTCCCTTCCTTTTAACCTTGGCTTTATTAAATAAACTGCAACTTATCAAGCAGTGGCAACAAATTACTTCCTTTTGCTTGTTACAGAAAATAAAAGTCGTTAAAGGAATTTGCATTTACGAAAGAAAAATGAGTTCGCTTGAAATCTAAGAATATATGTAATGTGTAGTGTCTTTCTCCAGTAAATAAACTTACCATATATTCCGGGGGATAATTGGAAAATAAGCAACCAATTACCTGATATAATAGTCTCCAAATTCTTACCTCTCTGGAAGGACCTTAGGAAAATTCTCATACCAAAAACTTATTTCTACAGGGTGTCCCTTAAGTAATTTTCAAGGAGAATATAAGAAATATTTTAAATTTACGAAAAATTTATTTCTTAAGCTTTTAAAGTTTCTTTTCTTTCGTTTTGGTATTTAGAACAAGAAATGACAATTATATAATGACAAAAACCGATGTAATATCAAGAAAATTGTAATACCTAGTTTCTGAAGAGTATTTATGTTAGAATTTTCATGATTTTGACACCCAGATTTCTCGTTATAC